>RJWT010016495.1:0-19837 GCA_004365215.1 Cuniculus paca | reverse complement strand
AGCCGACATACAATGTAAGGATGGAATGGGGGCGGGTTCTCTCTTTGGCACGGTTTGCTCTTGCTGCAGTTTGCTCTTGCTGCTTGCAGCCGCCATGAACAGCTGCCCCTTAGCCATGCCACCTTGCCTTGGAACCAGCTGAGTATAAACTGAAACCCCCAGAACTGTAAGCTAAATAAACCTTTCCTTGCTTCACTTTGGGTGTCAGGTGTTTGTCTCACCAACGAGAGAAAAGTAACCAAAACACACAGCAATAATACCAGTTCTGCAAGATAAGGATGACTTATAACATAGTGATATCCTACAGTAGATAATTTGAAAGAACAATGCTTCAAATGACTTCAAATTTTTCTTGTATGATGGCAAAATCCACTTTTTCAACAATAATTAATTCTTTAAACTTCCTAAGATTGCTTAGCATTTGTTAAAGAAAAAGAATGAGTTGTTACGAGTTGTGATATAATGAATTTTGACAACACTTGGAACCATTTGAAATTTGAATTTATAAAACAAGAATTGTGTGAGAATAGAAATGTATGTTTGCTTTTCATGTTGCCCATTGCTTGTATTTAGAAACACATTAAGTTGTGCATGATGCTTTTCAGCTGTAAAACTGATGCATTCAGTTAGTAGCTTTATTAACATTTTTGTAGATTCTTTAAGGGTTTTCTCTGCACAAGGCCATGTTATCTACTAATAGAGAGGGTTTTAACTTTCTCCCTTTCTATTGGTATGTCTGCTATTTATTTATTTTTCTTGTCTAATAGCCTTGGTTAGAACTTCTAGTAATATTGAACACCAGTAGGGAAACCAGATGTGACTGTGTTTTTCTTGATGGAAAACTTTCCGTTTCATATCATCAAATATAAATATTTGTAAATGCCATTTTAATATTCAGAAAGTTCCTTTCTATTTCTAACTTTTTAAATTTTTAATCATAAAACAAGATGTAAGATTTGATATCTGCATTCATTGAGATAAACATACCTATTTTTTGTTCCATTTATGTGTATATTATATAAACAAATTGTATTTGCATATATTACCTATGAACAATAAAAAAAAGAAAATTAAAAAAAAATTCCACTTACAATAGCATCAAAAATATTTAGAAAGAAATTACCAGGGAGATGAAACGGTCATGCACTGAAAAATATAGAAAGATTGCTAAAGGAAATTGAAGATGTACACAAATAGAAATACCACTCAGGTTCATGATTGGTGATTTAATACTATTATTACATCAATACTTCCCAAAGTAATTTACAGATTCAATGCATTACTTCTCAAATTACTGAAACTTTAAAAAAAAAAGAAATACAAAAGCCATGTCTCAACTTCAAAAATGAATCCAAATAACCCAAAGAATCTTTTAAAAAGGTAATGAAAATCACACGTGTATTTGAAGAATATACTACAAAGCTAAAAAAAATATGATGCTGTCATAGGTGATATTAGACAGACAAACCAATGGGGTAGAATAGAGAGTTCAGGCCTCTATGGCCAACTGATTTTTGACAAATATGCCATTTGACTCAATGGTGAAAGAATAGTTTTCAACAGATGGTGCTGAGAAAATTTAAATTTCATGAGCAAAAGAATGATATTGGACACGTAAGTAAAGCTTAACTCAAAATGGATTAATAACCTAATAAGAGTTAAAATTAAAGCATTCTTTGAAGAAAATGTAAGAACACAATTTAATGACCATAAATTTGGCAATGGATGCACAGATGTAACATCAAATATATAAATGATAAAAGAAAAGATAGATTAATTGGGATTTACCAAAATTAAAAATCTTTTTGAATCAAACTATACTATCAAGAGAGAGAAAAGACAACCTAGAGAATGGAAAAATATTGTAAATCTAACATCTAACAATTATTTTAAAACAAGGATATATAAATGATGTCTATGACTCAGTAACAGCAGAGGAAAGCAAGGAAAAAGAAAGCAAAGGATTTAAATTGACATTTTTTTAAGAAGTTGTACAAATCACCAATAAGCACAGAGAAAGATTTTTAGAATCATTAGTAATTCAGGAAATGCAAACATCCAACCAAAAGCACAATAGGGAAGCCATTTCACCTCTATTGAGACAGATAGAATTTTAAAAAGGAAAATAATTATTGCTAATTATGGAGAGAAATTGCAATTTTTGTTCACTGCAGTTGCAAATGTAAAAGGTAGTCACTGTAAAAAACACATTGGCAACAATTCCAAAAACTAAACATAGCATTACTATATGATTCAATCCTTCCAAAAGTCACTCAGATATACGCTAAATACTTTGAAAAGATACTTGTATGCCAATTTTCACTAAAGCATTATTTGCAATAGTTAAAAATTGGAATCAAAGTGTCCATCAAAAGACGAATGGATAAACAAACCACAGTATGTACATACAACAGAATATCATTCAGTCATGAGAAGGAATGAAGTTGTAATATATACATAAATCTTAAAATAATTATTCTAAGAGAAATAAAAAGACACAAAAGAGAAAATATTGTATGATTCCACTTATGTGAAGTCTCTAGCACAGACAAATTCATAGAAATGAAGAGTAGATTAAAGGTCATTAAAGGGTGGAGAGAGGACTGAATGAGAAGTGATATCTTAATTATTATATACTTTCTGCTTTTTCTGTTTGATGCACAAAAGATTAGGAAATAGAATGGTGAAGGTGGTACAATATAGCAAATATCATTATACACTGGAAATGATAAAATGGAAAATATATGAATTTTAGCTCAAGAGTAAAAATTATTTTCCTAGTAATTTTTTTTTTTTTTGGGTACCAGGAATCAAACTCACAACCTTGCACTTGTCAGGCCAGCACTGTGCCACTGAGCTAGTAACTTAGTAACTTTTAAAAAAAAATAAGTTAAGTGGTTTAAAATTACAGTTTACTTTGTGAGGTTTTTTACTCTAATCTGATTTACTTGCACATATCATCGTTGCAAAATTATGCATGACCTAGAAATGTATACGAGACTAAATCTTTTCTAATAACTTTCCATATAAAGATGACCTTCATGTTTAATATCAGTTCCTTAATAGGAATGATTAATGTAGGTATAATTTTTGATTATTTAGTAGAATTATCACTAGTTCTAAAAGTATAAAGATTTTTACAAATTATATAGGATTTATTTGAAGGCTTTAATTCTGAGGTAGAAAGAGAGTATTCACAACATGACACAAATATTATTGAGACGTTTTCTATAATAAAAAACAATTATTTCATTAAATAAATGCTACAGGAGATTTTTCTCTACTGAGTAAAATATTAAGGAGAAAGGAATGCATTTTATTGGTGATAAACTGTATTACATAGCAACAAATAGACAATTAGCAATAGTCAATAGATTCTACCTAATATGTTTTGGGACTTGTTTTTTTATAAAATTTATTAGATTTTAAATATTATACTTTATCAATGTACATATGATGTACAGAAAGCAAAAATATACAATTAATTAAAATGTTTAAAATAAATATGAAGCATATTTTTAATGAGCTAAATGCAAGGAAACAATTCCAAATTTAAAAAACCACTAGTAGTTAATATGTGAAATTTTCTTTGAAAATGAACTGTCAGAGATGCAACTGTAACATAATGCAACTTGCCCTTAGGGTTAGAGGACCTGGCTCTGAATCTACGATCTGACACAACCCTGGGCAAGTCCTAGTCGGTCATGTTCTTATTTTTGTCGCAAGTCTACTTTCCATCTCACAGGATTATGAGCATGCCATCTGTGAACAGGTTTGGCGAGGTACAAGCTTGATAGAAATAACTATTCCAAGTATCTTTGCATCATTCCCATGGCCAGTCATTGCCTTTCTGTATCTATCTTAATAACAGAAATCTCATCACACATAGCTATGTATAAAGATGAGAATATTGTTTTCATTGTTTGAAAACCTGCTCACTTGTAGACAATAGAAATTCTTTTCTTCTCTCATATATAATAATTTAATAGAATAACTGTGATAACTTTGAGTGCCTGCTTGCTTGGATTGAAAATGCAGAGGAAATAGTAACACACATTTCTGGGTAGATTTGTGGTCGTTTCCAGAGATAAATGGATCAACAGTGCTCCATCATCATCAGTGGATGAATGCATTGGTGGGATTATAAACTGATGGCATAAATAGAAGGTGATGAAAATTTAGGAGTTAAGGTCTACTTGAAGAGTGGGTCATAGGGGCATGACCTTGGGAAATATGTCTGGTTCTTGACTCCTTCCTGTCCTGCTCTTTCCCTCTCATTCTGCTTCCTGGCTGTTATGAAGTGAGTAGCTTCCTTCTGCCATGCCCTTTCACCATGACGTTTCTTCTTTGGTAGGCAGTGATGGACTAAACTCCCTCAAACTGAGCTAATATAAACCCTTCCTTCTTTACATTGTGTATGCTAATGGTATTTGATCACAGTGATGACAAGCTGACTGATACAGGAACTACTTACATTTTTGAACACTTTCCAGGTGAGATAACTGAGCTAAATAAATTTAAGTGAGTTTTCTGAGGCAAAGTCAGTTATAAAAGTTAATGGTTTATCTCTTAATTTCATACTTAGTGAATTAATAATATCTAATCATAAAGGAGAGGGGAAAATACTGTAGAGAATACTGAACTCCTACTAGCCTGTCCTTTGTCAGAAAGATGCTCTGACTATACATTAGAAATAGGCTCAGCCGGGCCTGGTGGCACACGCCTATAATCCTAGCACTCAGAAGGCTGAGACAGGAGGATCGTTGTGAGTTCAAGACCAGCCTGGGCTACAAAGTGAGCTCAAGACCAGCCTGAACAGCATAGTGAGACCCTGTCTCAAAAACACAAGGGCTGGGGATTTAGCTTAATGACTTAAGCACCTGCCCGGCAAACACGAGGTTGTGAGTTCAATCCTAGGTGCTGCATTAAAAAAAAAAAAAAAGAAATAGGCTCATTTAACTAAGATTGAAAGTAATCTTGGAATTAAATAGGTAAAACAAGTCAAGGGTAGCATTTGGTGGAAATGCTGTTTATTATAGTGGTAGTAAGTAAAGAAGCTGAAAGAAAAGATTTAAAAATATACTAAGGAGTCTCAAAATGTTGTAAAATATAAACAGATAGAATATGTCAATTAATATCAAATTATATAACAGTTACCTCATAGTCTAGAACTGCATTTTTGCTAACTGATTAATTTCTTGTATGCGTTTTACAACAACATTTAAAATAGAAAGTATTAGGGAGAAAAAAGCTCTGTTTCATTGTTTTGGGAAAACATTTGTCCAAAATTGAGTTCTACAGATGCTGCAGAGTTTTGAGCGAAGTCATTTCTTCCCATGTTCACCCTTGGAGTTGAAGCTCCTTTAACAGGCTGGGCACAGCCGCCTCAGCACCAGCCCCAGACCCAGCCTGTTCACACAGACAACAGTAAAAAATGAGAGGAAAATGGTCCATGTTTTTCCAAGCATGGGACTCTTTGCACAACCTAGGTACACTGTCTGTTTTTAAATGAAGAAACTAAAAGAATGTACTGAACTCTACGAAGTTTTGCTCTTTAGCGTGTGTGTGTGTGTGTGTGTGTGCGCGCTTGTGTCTTTTTTTTTTTTTAAGGAAAAAAGCAAATCTCTTTGAAAGACCTAAAGAAACTATAGAGGCAAATAAAGAAGTTGAGGTGATTGTAATAAAATTTGTGCAGCATATTTCTAGATTCTTTTTTGAGATGTGGTTTCACTATATTGTTCAGGCTGGTCTTGAACTCACTACGTAGGCCAGGCTACCTAGTCAGCTTGCTGTGATCCTCATGCCTCAGCCTTCTTTTATTCATTTTTATTTTAATGACTATATATGTGTTGATGAAATAGTATATTCACTATTGAAAACAATAGACAAAGTCTTTCTTTAACGGTAAGTTGATGCCAGAGAATGATACATTTATTTCACATAGCCAATCAATACTTCCATTTCCTAAATAAAAACATAAGTGATCAATACTTTTGATATGTTAACAACATAAATTTATGTGTACAACTGCTTTGAGATTTCAAATAAATTACCCATTTGAAATAAATTAATTAAATTTGATACCTTGTGTGCTCCTTCCGGAGAAAAACTAAACCAATTGTGCAGCATTACCTATTAATTTATCCAAAGATGGGTCAGTTGTGCTGCCTTTATAAATAAGTAACTTGAAAAAACCCATGTTATCATTGTAATTCTACAATGAAGGAAATGATTTTTACTATTTGCAAATTCCCTTATGGTTTTTACTGGGATGAAAGCTTAGAGATCAAACATATTCACTAATGCAGAGTCATTCTATAAACAGTGCTCCCAGTCACTCTCCTGCCATTTCTCTTTGCCAGAAGAAACAAATGCTGGCTGCTTTCATGCAGCCAAGGATGAATTTTGACAAGGAGGTGAAATGATACAAAGCCAACAAATACCAGAAGAATAACGCAAGGCATCTCGTCTCAAACTGAGAGTACACGGTCCAGCAGTGGTGACTGGAAAGCTGACTCTAATCTTGATAATCTACCTCAGGTTTCAAAGCCTGACTAAAAAAATATGCATTCTCTTCCATAAACTAAAAATATGAGCAAGTTACAAAGACAGCAGTTAGCCGTAGCGTATAATAGTATTTGATTTTAAGTATAGTGTCTTCTTCCTTTTCTTCTTGTTCTTTTGCTTCAGTCAAAGAGCTTCTAGAATGTCATGATATGATGACGTCTGTTTTTGTGTGTGGCATTACTAGCAAATGAGTTACATCACTCCATGTAATTAAACAGTTGTGGTATTAATTATAAACATAAAATATAACAATACTTTTATGGTACTTTCTGAATTTCAGGTAATATACTAAATACTTTTTGCATACTCTTAATTTTCACAACAAAGCTAGGTGTTGTTATAATTACCTCTATTGATCAGATAAGGAAACTGAGACTATACAAAGTGATAAAAGTTATTTCAAGCTATTTCATGGCTTACAGTCAATACCTGGATGAGCTGTTTCTCAAGTTGAGGCATGCCTGATATTGAAGATTCTTTTTTATTGTTATGATCTATTGCCTCTTAATAACTGGCAATTTTGTTGCACATGTCTACAAAAACAGACTTTAGAACTAAATATTAGAGGACAAGAGTGTTTTGTTTTACTCTAAATAGTCTATTGAATGCTTCACATGAGTAATAGGTATTTTGTTGTCTATCAACTACCAGCTGATTGCTCCAGAGAATCCCTGTTGAGTTAGAAAAAATGCTTGGGCCCAAATTAGTAGTTTCTTTCTCAGATATGAGAATCTAGATTTTTCTATGAACCATGAAACACTCTAGTCATGGCATTTACATTCAGAACCATCTTTGGACAACCTTGGACAGATTTAGAGTGCATAATTCTGGGAAAAACAGATAACTCTTTGGAGATCCTGGAGGACTAGGAAGTAATCCATGGTGTTGAGTAAACTATTTTAAAGGGAAATAAGAAATGACCTTGCTTATGCCAGAGAATGCCATTCACATACTAGTTTGAGACACAGAGATATTATGGCCCTTTACAATACAAAATTAGAGACTCTGTTCCTTTTTCAGATGAAAGTCATTGAACATGATCAAAAGGATGGAAAATACAACCTATGAGGAAAAGTTAAAAGTGTAGGGATATGTAAAACTAGAGAAGAGAAAGTTGTTATTGCAAGAACTTAGCTGATAGATCATTATTTCCAAGAGACTAGAGCAAAAGACTTATGTTGTAATTCTACAAAAAGAGGAAAAGATATTGTTCAAAAGGAAGGACTTTTGACTTCCTTTTGAATTAAACTCTGGAGGAATTTTATGAGATTTTCAACATGGAGATCCAAAAATATTACAACATTACAAGAATAATCTTAGCTGAATAGTTTTATTGCTTAAGGCAGTAGACTAGGCCCTGAAATTGGAGGTTGCTGAACTTATACTTTGAGATCTGATTATTCATAATTATAGAAAGGGCATACTAGCAGCATGTTGCTAATACAGTATTCAAATTGGCATTAGCTGTTAAAAAAAAACACTTAAACTGATTAAAGCAAATTTAGAGATACTCTTCTTTCCAAATATTCCTTTGTTATGGCTCTACACCATGTATTTTTGTTTAAAAAATATTAACCTATTGACGTTGAAAAAATACAATAATTTTTTTCCATCAAGTTAAATCAATAAATGACAGAATTTCCTTCCCTATTTTCCTTCCTTATTTAAAATTTGGGAAAATATTTTCAAAATTTAAAATATTCAAGCCCACATTCCAAGAAATTCTTTGGCAGTGTTAATCAGGAGCCTCAGGTTCCAAATACCTTACTAAAAATGCTTTGTACTACTTGTCATGTGAACGTGAAAGTTTTTGAACTATACACATTTTGCCAGATTTCATAGCTTTGAAGCAGTTATAAGAAAGATTTAACAAAGCAAATGTGTTGAAAGTCATTTCTTTTTAAAGTTGTACTTAAAAGAAATTTTATATATATATATATATATATAATTTTCATATAGGACACATGTAATATATTTAATACATAGTACACATTATATGTATCATACATACATAATATACATTTTAACCTTCTTTTGTTTTCTGTTTTTATTATATCAGGTAGCTAAGAAAAGTTATGGTGATGTATAAATTTTGAAATGTACTTACATTCTTACTGATAAGTTTTGACATTTACAATAATATAGATATTGAAAAGTCATTTAAGAGAATTGGACATAGTTAAAACAAATTTGACATCTGTCTCTGACTCCATACCTCACTCCCTGAAAATAAGAAAAAAAAAGTATTATTGAGAATCAATGACAACTTATTTTGTTATTGAAGATGTCATTAAATTGCTTAAGATTCTTCCATTTGTAAACTGAAAGAAATGGGGCTTCTGTGAGTATCTATCAGAGAGACCTTCAGAATTTGGGTGTGTATACTTTTCAGCTACATCTTTTCTGAACCAGACTTTTTATCAGTAAAGAGTAAAATTCCTAGAAAGGTGGTTGTTCCAACTGCATAGTATTTATCAAATAGCAGGAAATAATGTACTGGAGGTTTTAAAATGATTTTTGTCCTGAGATGCAACACTTACCATCAGGCAGAGAGTTCACTTTTTATAAGCTGCTATGACATCTGATCTCACAAAGAAACATCTTAAATGCTATGTAGTGTATCTGGTTTCAGCAAAGATAGTTGAAGTAGCTCATGCTTTTTTCTTGTAAAACAACCTGCTTGTTCTTGAGAAGACAAGTAGTGGGTATCAGGAGAATGATGGTATTTTCTTGAGCTCTCAGAAGGAAATTTATCAATGCAATTTCTTCAATGAATTCTAGTGACTAAAGTACTAGTTATTATATACAGCAGTCACTTGTCCAAACAGGCTATTTTTGTCAGAAGTGTGGGAGCTTTGACCATGCTGTGAAAACCACTTCTTTAAGTCAATGGTTTTGAGATTTTAAACTTATGTGGAAGAAAAAGCAAGTGTTTCTTAGTTGGAGGTAGTCAAAAGTGGAAGACTTTAGGCAATTATTGTGTCTCTGGAACTGAAACTGATACTAAGGGAAGAACCAACCAACATATCATCCAAGGAAAATTCTAAAATTTTAGCAACATAATATAATGAAATGGAAAAAAGTTTAAATAAGAGCTCATATTCTCGAGTGTGCATCTCCTCCCTTCTTTTCTAACAGCATAAATGATCTGGATGCATATTTTTTAACTATAGTGAAATAGCAAAAAGTAGGAAACCAACTGAAACACATTAAAAAAACAATACACAGTGGCAGGGCAGGGTGGTATCTTTTATGGAATGTCTACATGGTGTGCACATAACCAGTCTCAGGCGTTTGGAAAGGATTCAACAACCAGATGGGGAAAAAATGTAAAAGGAAAACCCACTATCTTAGTTACTTTTCTCTTGCTGAGACAAAATAAGTAACAACCAAAGTTAGAGGAAGAAAGCTTTATTTAGCTCATAGTTTGTAGAGGCTTCAGGTCATACTCAGCTGGCTCTAAGGCAGAGTGGCACATGGTAGAGGGCACACAATTCATGGTGGTGGGAGACAGCAAAAGCAGCAACAGCAAAAGGGGAGAGCAAGTCTCCTTTCCTCCCTCATGTTGTAAGCAGGATACCCACTTTAGGGTGGGTCCTGTATACCCAAAGATAACAGAACCTGGCTGACTCACTTATTTAAGCTTCTAAACTTCTCAAGTTGAAGCAATGAATCAACCATTACAACATTCTAGGGGGTAAACAGGTACCCTGGGGTGTGTTCTCTATATCCTAGGATGTAGAATTGATGTGTCACTTAATTAAACTTCTAAATTTCTTAAATTGACACAATGTATCAACTACTACTGGCACTGACAAAACACTGAAATTCATTACCCTTTACCTACCCTTCATTTCTCATCTGATGTTGGTTATTTTCAATAACTTGTGCATTTAAATTCATTTCCTATGCATTTACAGTTTCTTCTATTACAGTGCAAACTTTTAGAAGTCATATGCATCAGTCTTTACTTTCATTTTTTTTTAAAAACTGAGACTGATTTTTCTTATTATTCATTATGTGTTCCTATGGTAGTGAATGAAGAACTATGTCTAAGTAGTGAAAAAAGTTAAGTAAGTTTGAATAAATAAGTACAAAGGTCTGTCAACTCACTGCATAAATATTTTACAATAATATTTGCTACTTTGTGTGCTAAATTTTAATCTGACATAGTTAAATGGATGAAAGAAATATTTCCTGAGTAGGAGGCATTTGGGGGTGTGTAATCAACCATAAATTAGTCACCTTTTATTTACATGTATATTAAGGACAGCTATGTTTATGTGGGGTAAGGAGATAACCTACAGAGTTTAGTTTCACTAAACAAAAAATAATCAAGGTCTGATCACAATGTTTGATAAATACTTAAATTGTTAAGAAAAGCCGAACTCTTTTATGAATGTTTTTTCTAATTTACTTATTTCTGATGAATTTTTGCAATCTTTTTTGGAGACAAAGCAAAATAGTAAGCAGGAATCTAGGATATATTACATATCTTAATACTGGAACTCACTTAGAACAGTTAATGATTATAAATCATAGAGCTACTTTTGCAGATTTCTCATTTAAGTATGTGTTCATAATTAAGCTAATGTGATTTAAATTTTTAAGTGCTTATTGTTTTGGACTGTTTGTTGAATGCACTGTCTGATCACAATTGAGAAATTTTGTAATTCCATGAAAAAGAATATTTTGCCACTATCTAACTTGAAAATAAAGTTTTAGTTTGTAGAATGTAACAATTTTAGCAAACGAATCATACTTCTCTAATATAAAATGCAAAGATTAAAGACAGATAAGAGAATTCCATAAACTGCTGAGATAGTGTTCCCATCTGAATGGCTACAAATTTTAAAACCTGAGAAATGAAGAGTGGAGAGGGAAGGTATTAATACTTGCCATGCATTCTATATTATAGATTTCTACTCTATTAGCCATCTATCTATCTCTACTTTTTTGCCTATCCCGTCAATCTATCTTGCTATCTATCATCATTTATCAGCAATGATACTTAACAGCCTAGCACTTAATTGACATTCTCTATTTTTTTTGAAATACTGGATGAAACTGCAAAGTATTTTCTTGGCATTGAAGGTTTTGTTTTATTTTTCTTTCAGAGATGGAAAACTAAGCGTAGAATGCAATAAAGAGTATATGTAAAACTATTTAATGAGTGTCCCATAGAATAGAATGGAAAGTGAGGTTTATCTAAGCCCCAAACCTAGCTATTTTTTGTACTTTCTAAGGAAAGTAAACTATTTTTATAAAAATGAGGAGGAATATAAACTTTAAAAGCATTGTCATAGAGCTATTGAAATAGAAGTGCTCCTAAGTATTTTGAACTTGAATCTCTGTCTTTTGAAATAAATCATGAAACAGGTTAATGGAATACAACAGTAGAAAGTATATTTATATTTTGAATGATCACTCAAAAGTACAATAATAATCCATTATATTCTAAGCAATCATAAATTCTGTAGAATGTTGTAATTCTTTACTGAATCACATGGTTATTCTATGAAAACAGGTTCAACTTAAATGGATAAATTAATATTCATCATTATTATTATTATTAACTTTGACATTTTGATCCTTTATTCAGAAACTGTGATAGAAAAACCTTATAAAAGTTCTCTGTAACTGCACTTTAATTTTCAAACATAATGTAGTATGGTCTTTCTGTCCTATAATATTTCAATGAAAGTTGTTGCATCATAATGTTTTATCTACTGTGGTTTTACAAAATGCTTGCTTATATTTGTGGTATCAGAAACCTAGATATTAAAAAAAAAGGAACCTAGATATTTTCATTTTTTAAGGCTCATTTGCTTCTCTACTGAGTCAATACACTGATAAACAAAGCAACAGATTCAGGTTAAAAAAAACAAGAAACTTTAAATACAAATAAAAATTTCATTAGAAATTAGATGATTAAGTTTTATTTATTCATTGTGAAAATGTTAAAGAAAATCCAATGTACTTAAAATATAAATGATTTGCTGGATGATATAATTTCAGATAGCTATTAGGTAGTTATCAAATAGAAAGAAAACAAAGTAAACATTAAAACAGAACAAAAACTACAGATTGATGTTTTGCTTGGTTTGGATAAGGTCATACTGGAGATGCAATCAAAATTAATATATATTTGTAATTCTCCTTTAGTGTTTGGGAATCTTGCTTCCTCAAGACTGGTGATGTTTTAGCTTTCTGTAATTCCTCACTAAGAAATGCTAAAGATTTTCAGATTCTCTTTTCTCCCCTAAGAAAGAGCTGCTGCTCGGTGTGAGCCTCTATTCACAATGCATTAAACATGTTTTTCATCTTTCTTCTTATTCAGTGGTATGCTAGTAAATATTTAACAAGTGGTTGTCGGCAGCAGAGCAGGAGAGTCCTGGTTTATTATACTTTCTGATGTCTCTGGTGTAAATATACCCCATGACTAATTTCAAGCTACCATTGAATTCATGGGAATCGGTGCATATAATCAGTTCGAGATGGTGTGATTTGGTCCCAGCATACCACCGCAGTTGATATGTATGCTAAACATATCTAGAGACAGTGGGGTAACCCACATCTGAAAATATCTTGTAAAACGTTGGCCCTTCTGCAGGTAAAAATTGGTGTGGAAAATCATAAAATGTAATGATCGTGAAACAAGATGAAAGATTGTTCCAGGAAAATCCTTGATGAGTCTACTAGAATTATTATGTCTCAATACCTTATCATTCTTCATCTTCCAATTTCATGCTTCTTCCAATGAGCACCAGATATAAATAATTTTCTAACATGTGAAATCAGTTTTAAGTGACCCAGATGCCCTTTACTTTAGTCCAGTGAAATAATTTGTATATTTAGTTCTTCCAGTAGATCACATTAAAACATTTTTCTTTGATAAGATGATATTATATTCAATAAGAATCATGTAAATGTTAGCAATAATTGTCAACTGCTTGACTCATGTTTTAGTTTAACAAGAAATTTCAATTTCAATTTTTATTTCTATTTTTTATTTGTATTATGTATGTATGCATGTATTTATTTATTTATTTTTCTGGCACCAGGAATTGAATTGTGAACCTTCCACTTTCCAGGAAGGCATTTGCGTCACTGAACTATATCGCTGGCCTTAGAAATTTCAAGTTTTAAAAAATTTAAAAATCTCTAAAATATGGATGGATTAGCGAAAAATTGCATTTTATAGTTTAAAATTCCAAATTGTCATATAGAAGGAAAGAATTATTCAGATTTTCTTTCTTCATGTTGCAGTGAATTTTACTCTAAAATCCATCATTGAAATGTAAATCTGTGTAGTGTCACTAGGAAAGGAGTGCCAAGCGAACCGACATGAGCTCCAACAACTCTGGACTCAAAAGGTTGTATATTAGCATGTGTTGGGGGTTTTCTGTGTAAGTGGGGATTCTCCAAGCTTCCATGCAAGATATAATTCTGTGTGGCAGATACACATGTGTGTGGTTCTGACCTACCCTGAACAAGAACTTTATGAGCACATGAAGTTGGCAGACTCTTAGGCTGCCTCATCTTTGAGATGTGTTGTAGTCTCTGTGTGGAAACCTTGCTGTCCTGGGGCTGCTCACCGCTCAAGACTGAATATAGAACGAGTTACAGAGCATGCCCTTTCCTTCCAGAACCAAGACTCATCCAATGCACAGTATTTGTCCAAGGAAACTCAACAGCCTGGCTAGGATTTTCTCAGAAGTGCACCATACACTAAGGCTTTTCATACCTTGGGCTCTCTTTCCCATTTTTCGTTCCCAAGTGTGATACTGCAGTGTGATGGGTCTCACTGCCTACTTCTGCTTCTTTCCCTTTAACTTTCATAGACAATTACAAACTTTCAATTTGGTGCTGACATCCACCTTCTGTTTAGCCAAATGAGCCAGAGCAAATTTAGTATCATTTGTGGCCATTAAAATTCGTGAGAAAAACTACCAAAAACAACTACAAAAATTGGTATCATCATGACTTCTTGATAAATTATTTCCTAAAATATTTTAGGCACTTACCAAAGATCACTGATATGATACTATTAGGATTAAATATGCCCAGTACTCGGGAGGCTGAGACAGGAGGATCTTTGTGAGTTCAAGACCAACCTGGGCTACAAAGTGAGCTCAAAGTCAGCCTGAACAGCATAGTGAGACCCTGTCTCAAAAAGGCAAGGGTTGGGGATTTAGTTCAGTGGCCTAAGTGCCTGCCTGGCAAGCATGAGGTCATGAGTTCAAACCCTGGTTCCACAAAAAAAAGAAAAAAGATTAAATATTATGTATGAATTAATAGATTTTCTTTATTAGTCAGAAAGAAAAGTAACACAATGTTAAAATGGTTACAAAATGTATTTTCCCAGAATTTTCCTTAATATTATTTTAGGGTTTTAATTTGTAGACATGAGTGTAGATTTAAAGTTTTATTAACATGTTTTTAATTTTCAAGCATACAAGTTCTCATTTTTTTGTTTTGTTGCTATTGATAATTTCTAATTTAATCTGATCCCTATTAAAACTAGCATACAATTATTCGAAATGTATTGTCATTTCTTTTGACCTACAAAGTGGTCAATTTTGTTGATTCCATATTCACTTACTCGATATTTGGAGAATTCTGGTTTCTATATTTATATTTGATCATCTGTTGCTTTTTAACTTCAAACTGTATCTTAGCTGATTTTTTTTAACATAATATATCATTCTTAAGAGAGATATATGGACTTGATCCTTTTTTTTGTAATTTCCATTTTATAAAGTATTTATGTTTTTACATCAAAATTGTCTCTGGCTTCTTCCATCATATAATTTCACTTTCTTACTCATATTTCACTTTTAAAGTTATTGCCAAAGTACAGATTTATTTTTCATAATTTTCTGTACTAGATAAGTCTTTTAATGTAAAATTCCATGTTTCTGGTGACTGGAAAATTGCCATCCATACCAAAAGTACTATTTTTTCTATTCTTACATCTTTTTCTCTGGAATTTCTGTTAAACATACTACAAAGGTTTTATTTTGTTTTCTGTGTTTTAAAGATTTTAATTTTAAAAAATTCCACTTCAACTTGGCCACATACCAGAATAATACCTTTATCATCTTCTAAACTATTCTTTTCCCTTTGAATGATACACTGTCAATTTAATCATATGCATCCAATTTTGTTTCTTACTTTACTTATTGCATTTAAAAATGCTCCCAGTTTGCTGAGAGGAACTTTTAATTGGACATTTTCTCCTGAATCTTATCTGTCTATTTTTAATTTCATAATTTACAGTTCTTTTTTATAATCAGTGTTAATTTAACACTTTCTCCATTGTGATTAATTAAAGATATTTTCAGATTATTATTTTCCACTTTGTAGTGAATTTGTTTCTAACCTATTGATTATGTTGGTTGTTTTTGTTACTCTAAGTGTTCTCTGTGCTATTGAGAAAATTCTTTCTGTGGATTTTAAGTTTACTGTTTCTCCTGTTTCAAATCCTGTAATAAGTTCATGCTGATCACTCAAGGTTCCTTTTCATGGCATGTGAAGCACACCCAGTCCATGTGAGTTTTACATTCTATTCAGGCGTGTTTATGAGCATAGACACTCAATCTCCAGTACCTGGGGCAGCTCTCTCTAGGATCCTTCCAGGGCACCATGAGGCACGTTTGCCGCTTACATAACTTGGTAGATCTGGCTCTGTTGTTCACCAGGCTCAGGATTTTTCTTTCCTTGCTTTTGTATCCAGTTGCCAGCAGGCCTGTGGCTTAATGCCACAGTTGTCACCACTCTGTGTGACAACTCTAACTCTTTGTTCCATTTCTAATCCATGAAGTATTGGTTTTGAGTGTGGCTCCAGCAGGTATTTATTATTTATTTATTTAATCGGATAATTTTCATGCTGTATTGAGTAGATGGGGAATTTCAAAGCAGGAACTGAATGTATTATTTTACCAGAAGTTACCCGAAGTTTTTTAGTACATTCTTTCTGCTGTTGCCAATGTGGTGGCTTAAACAATCAAATCCAATTTTATTTTTGGTCTTTTTCATTGGCTCTCTTGTCATAAGATATGCCTGTCTTCTTAGTGAGGCATTTAAAATCCCCCTCACCCCAGTGTAGTCATAATCTATATATCCAGGCATCTCCTATCACACCTCTCTAATGAGCTGGCCACAACAAAATATATCGTCCAACCATGTCTACGTATTTAAACTATACACATTCTTCAACTGTTCATTGAAAGATCACTTCTCAATAAAATCTTCTCAGTTCTACTGAAAGTCAACTTTGCCCATGCCTTCATTTGGCAGTTCCTCCATCCTGTGTTTTATCAAAATACATTATCATTTCCTTCTTGGAAAGGAAGTGTTGTTAGAGCAAATGCTTTGTGTGATTCCTTTAGGTCAGCGGACCAAATTAATTGACATTTCAGATAATCTCTGTAATTTGCAGTACTCTAATTCAGTATTACAACTTCAGTTAATAGAGAATATTTACTTAGGAATATTTTGAGAAGAGTTGACTTTTGAATAAAGATTAATAAATATAAGCAAAAATAACAAATAAAACTCACAAATAGAAGTCGTGTTCCTGAATTGATAGAAGCCCTTAACATATGGTAATTCGTTTAATCCTTGTAATGGCCTTCCAGGGCAATCCTGTAAGTACTTTTATTTTATAGATAAAGAAACTGAGGCACAGAATATTGTCTTGAACACAGAAGTGCTTCTGTAATTACACAGTGAATTACAGACCTGGATTTGCACAGAGAGAGTCTGTCTCTAGAGCCCAGCCCCATTAAGCCATCACAATTTACCTCCCCTCAATACACATGTATTTTCTTTGATACATATTACCTTTGAAGAGATTAAACAAATGCAGCTACAAAAATCAGTTGATATAGCTTTCAGCAAACCAAGCAAACCACAATCTGATTGATTGTACATCCCATGAAGAATTGCTGTAGAGGTTCTACCTGTCACAATAACTTCAACTATTAATGCCAGTGTGAGCCCTTTTCTTTCTCTTAAAAATAGTTGTGGTTGCCTGATTGAAGGAAATGGGTTTTCTTTCATGGTTACTGTCCTCTGTGGCGGTGAAATGCCTCTAACACAGAGCTGCCTTAACAATTTGGGGAAAGGAATATGAAAAATAACTTAACGGTTCCCATTCTCTCATACTTCATTGCATGACTGTGAGCAAATGTTAAGAAAGGTTTTATTTTGCAGTGGTTCATGGTGCATCTTTTCAGGTTAGAGGGGAGAGGAGATTTAGGTATAAATATATAAATTACTTAACAAGGTTAGCAATAAGTTTGTTGCCTGCATGAGTTTATATGCTCCAGCAAGTGAGCAACTCTTTCAAGTCCAAAGATATCTAATACATCTTGGGAGTCCTGGGTGACTTTTTTGTATTTTAACTTAATTTGTGAAGATCATCATCATTTCCTTATTAACTGAAGAAGGTTTAAAAAATAACATCCGCCTTCCTCCCACAATGAGTAGCTAGCAAAGTATAGGCTTGGCCTTTGCTAGCATGTTTTTGAAAGCAAACAACAAAGCAGTATGAAATCTACGCTTGTCATCGCTACTGATGGGAAGATTAGCAATGGGATGTCACAGATGAAGTGACCTTTTATATAGAGTGATGCTGTCAGCCCATGTGGTAATATTGTGAGGAGTCTATGGATGAAGTGCATCTCTTTTGCAATCTCCGGGAGTTTACCAGCCGTGTGCCCTTTGTCAGTTTTTATTGTCACTCATTTTACCACTCTAGCAACAGAAAAACTTTCTTTATAAACTTTAGTCAAATCACTACAGAATAGATAATCAATAATCTGGAAGAAGTACTAACCCACTAATTATAATTATTGCAGAGGTGATTCACGAAAATTCTGGCGAAATTAGAATATGGGCTAACTTACTATTTTTGACTGATTTTCATTTCACTGAAAAACACTTACTGTTATTGAATTTATCAAATACGTGGAATCACATTATCAACAGTTCTTTGATTATTGAAATAGCTGATGTTTCCCATAAAACATTTTCTTGTCTCTTACTTTGCATTTAGGTTAAGGGAGTTTAATTGCAATTTTGTCTAAAACTCTTTTTTCATTGAAAGACAAGTTCTCTAATGATATTCTGAGTATATTTCAAAGATGTGGCTTTAACTATTAAAAGGAATAATCATTTCCAGTTATATTTAAGTAGTTATAAAATGTGCTGCTAGTGATTATATTTTTCTAAAACTTCAGCATAACGATAAATTTGTTCTAAGCTGGTTTTTCCTTCTCTGAGAAAACCACAGCTTTACTTTGCATTTCTTTAATATCTTTTAAATTATCTTTTGACATCATCTTCATTTACCAAAGGAAAACAGAAATGGAAGCAAAACAGACTCAAAATTGGGAAGTCCAAAGTTGAAAAAAAAATCTCTTACCAAGTTATAATTATTGTTTTGGCCTATTGTTCCTAGTTTCCATCAGTTGTTTTAGAGAACACTGATGGTTCCTGGCCCTTTTTTTAATGAAATTAATGGACCTGAAGCCAGGATAGTTTTTTGAAACTAGTGGCCATGAGACTCTTGAGATTCACCAATCAAATATGGCCCACTCAAATGTCTTGTTATTTTACCAGTTTACAAGGAAAGGAATTTCTATCCCTCAGTCAGAGTAGGGATAGTTGTGATTAGCACGTATCTTCACAAAGCTATACACTGTTTAGGCCAATCAGCCAACAGATGTGAACTCCTGTCAGCTCCCTGTGCTCAGTGCTCCAGGGTAAATGATGAATAATACTTTGTAATCAGTTCATAAGGGCATATTCTAGGCCCATTTGGAAAGGCAGAAGAGGAGAGAATATGAATGGAAGTTTTTCTGGAGCAGTTGACATCTAAGGATGTGGTGATTACCAGCTACAAGATGGGAAGAAGGACACTCAGTACTAGGGAAGATATGGATGATGGAAAGCAGCACGAGCTCTGTGAAGTTATAAGGAAGCAATAGAAATATTTGGTAACAAATATTCAAAGTAAAAAGATGAAAAATAATATTACTAAGACATGTAAAATATTGAGACTCATATAATTTGTTTACAAAAATGTTTTCTGGAGTACTGGATCACCTCTAACCAAATACCTTTTAACTAGCTAGATTTTTCCAACTTTTCCTAAGAAAATGCAGCAAATCCATAGTTACATAGGGCCTCTTATGTCATTTGTAAAATTATGCACTATGAAACAAGGGGGAAAAAAAGAATTTATACCTCAAAGTTATCC
>RJWT010016494.1:0-19851 GCA_004365215.1 Cuniculus paca | reverse complement strand
CTGAGATTCCATCTCACTCCAGAAAGAATGGCCAGGATCAAGAAAACCAACAACAATAAATGCTGGAGAGGCTGTGGGGAAAAAGGAACCCTTCTCCACTGTTGGTGGGAGTGTAGACTGGTGCAGCCACTGTGGAAATCATTCTGGAGGTTCTTCAAAAAGCTAGGATTGGAAGTCCCATTTGACCCAGCTATTCCGCTTCTGGGCATACTCCCAGAAGAAGTGAAATCATCATACCACAGTGATATATGTGCACCCATGTTTATTGCAGCACAATTTGTAATAGCCAAATGTTGGAAACAACCCAAATGCCCATCAGTTGAGGAATGGATAAAAAAGGTGTGGTACTTTTATGCAATGGAGTACTATTCAGCTATAAAAAATGATCACAGGGAGGCTTTTATAGGTAAATGGATGAGACTTGCGACCATACTCATAAGTGAAACAAACCAAACCCACATGTGTAAACACTGCACTGTCTCCCTAGTGTAAGAAACTGAAAGACTCAATAAGATACAAAATCCCCAATAAAAGTGGGGAAAAGGTTTTGAAGTCCAATAATGCTTTTATTCTTTGATTTGATTGGTTTAAGTGTTTTCTACTATTTGATTGCAATATGCGAGAAGATAGGAACAGCTTTTTTGAAGAAAACAAAGGACATTAAGGCAGCCATTGTTGATTTCTTATTGCCTGATTTGAAGACCTATAATGCTTTCACTCTTTTGTTTTATCTGGTTATATGTTATTTTGTTTTGTTTCAGTTTATTGTGTGTGAATGTATGAACAACCATTTTGAAAAAAATAAGAGACACTAAGGTAGCCATTGTTAATCTCCTATTATTAGGTTTTGAAGACCTGTATTGCTTGCAGTGTTCTGTTCTGAAATTCTTTGTTGTGTTTAACTCTGTTTTGTTTTGTTTTGTTTTGTTTTGTTCTCTTTAAAATAAAAAAAAGTAGCTTGATTTTTAGCATGTTTTAAGGTCAGAAATGGACTTTCAGAACAGTTTGAATCACTTGCAACTCTAGACACAGGAAAGCTCATATTGGCTAACCTGATATTTTTTGTGGACTACCTACAGCACTTTATGAGAAAGATTTTGGTCAGAGACAATAAGAGAGCCTGGCCCAGCAGTACAGAGACACAGGGATCTCTTCCTGCCCATGGAAATCTTCTCCTATATGATTGAAGTGGTGTTCACCTCTAAAGAAGGAGCAGAAAACTTTTGCTTTTTTTGGGTCCAGAGCAAAGATCTGTGGCCTCTGAGGAGTGGTAGTAGTAAACCCTTTACTGCTGAGGACATGGCAGAACTGTAAGTAGTTCCAGGACCCCGCTTTGAGAAAGCAGAAATCTGCTGCTCCTGGGGAGAAACACAAGCTCATTTTTCTCTTAAGAGCTTTACCAAAGATTCCCTGTCAATAGGAGGCAGAGTTTTACTACTGGTGGGGAGGTAATAGTGGCAGAAATGTTAAGAAACCCCCAACCATTAAGTCATCCTAAGACAGGCTGGAGCAAGAGAAGTGACAACATTCCCTACCTCCACAAAAAACTTCACACCAAGTAATGAGCAGCAACAGTCTTCAACCAAGGAAGGAAGCATGGACAAGGAAACCTGTAGAGAGTGGTATAAAGATGGGTTAAGGCCAAAGAGAGAACCAGGTCACTAAGAAAATTCCTCCAGCTATCCAGAGCTCATTCTGCTGTGGTGTAGACTTTGAACATCCCCCAAAGTCTGTGTGTTAAAAACTCGTTGTCCATGTTGTCATTATTGGAATCTAGCGGGATATGTGGATCCTAGTGAGAGGTCCTTAGCTCAGTGCCCTTTTTTGAATGCCCTCAAAGACTATGGAATCCTGTTGTCTTTCTCTTCCTCTTTGCTTCTTGACTGATGTGATGTGAGTGGATTTGCTCTGTCATGCATTCCCTTCCATACACTTCAGGACCCCCACAAGAAGCCCCAAAGGATTGAGACAACTTGATCATAGACTGAAACCTCCAAAATCATCAGCTAATATTTTCTTTCATTCTTTAATTATGTCAAATATTTTGTCATAGAAACCAGAACACAGTAAGCACAAAGTAAGACCAGAAAACAATTTGAAGATTTTGAAGTATGTAGCATGCCAATGTCAACAAAATATTTGTCTCATAAAGGGATAATTTCCAAAGCATTAAAAAATGTTTTACATTTCAATTGGTAGTAGAAAAACCACAAGTTTGTGGAGGGAAAAATATTTAAACTAACATTTCACAATGAAGGATATACAAATCATGAATAAGCACCTGAAAAGATGCTCCAAAACTTTATTCATTAGGGAAATAAAATGAAAACCACAGTGAGGTATTAGTGCATACATAATATAATTTCAAAGGCATGACATCAAGTTTTGATGAGGATGTGGAACAACTGGAAGTCATACATTTCTGATGGGAATGCAAAATAGTTTAGCACTTCAAAAAAAAGGTTGACAGTTTTTTTAAACATTCACTTACATAGATTCTAATAACTATAATTCTGGCCTTTAAAGGTGAAGGAATACATATATAAACACAAAGAATCATATACACATATTTATTATAGATTTATTCAAAATAGCTAGAACCTGGACACAAGTCAAATATTTACCAATAGCTGAGCAGCTAAACAAATTACAATATGTCTATCGAATGAGTTAGTACTCAGTGACAAAAGGAATGGATAGTGAGCATAGTACTCCTTTTATCTACATTTGTTATCTGAGGATTCATTTACTTATGGTCAATGATGATATGCTAATATTAATGGAAAATTCCAGAAATAAACAATTTGTAAGTTTAAAATAACTTCTGATACTATGCTGTTATAATCTATTTTATTTCTAGTCTCTGTTGTTAATCAATTATTGGTGTTTCACTTATAAATTAAGCTTTATAGGAATAGGTATATAAAAATACCATATACTGGGTTGGTAATATCCATTGTGTCAGATGCCTTCTGTAGGTCTTTAAGTATATCTCCCACTAATACAAAGGATTTGCCGTGCCACCAACATGCATGAATCTGAAAAGGATTTGACAATTTAATTGATCCAGTTATAAAAACTCTGTATATATGTGGTTCCACCCCCTGACACTGTGACAAAATAAAATTAAAAGGAAGGAAACTGTATAAGAGGTTCCTGTGGTCTAACGTGTGGATTGGGAACTGCATGAAAAGGGCCATCAGCAATATGCTGGAAATCATAAAATGTTCTCTGCAGATGCTAGAGATGCTATATCCATGACTATATATTTTATCAAACTCATATAACTTTACAATTTAAATAATTAAAATGGTTTTTAAAAGTATGGCTTGAAAATCTGAAAAAAGATAAAAGTACCATAGTCACATATTCACTGGGCTCCAGCCTGAGTTCCAGTCATGGGTCTACTCTCTAACCTCCTCAAGTCAACAAAGCTCTTTACATTGTAATTTTCCCATCCACAGTATGATGACTGCATCTTTTCTCTTCTTTGGAGACTTTAGGAGACTGGGGTGATATCATGAATCTCATGGTTTTTTTTTCTTTTTTTGGCACCGGGAATTGAACTCATGACCTCGCTCTTGCCAGGCAGCGCTTATGCCACTGAGCTAGATCCCTGGCCCTTGTCTTTTTGAGACAGGGCCTCACTATGCCATTCAGGCTGGCCTTGAGCTCGCTTTGTAGCCCAAGCTGGTCTCAAACTCACAACGATCCTCCAGTCTCAGCCTCCTGAGTGCTGGGATTACAGGCGTGAGCCACCACGCCCAGCTCTCATGCTTTTTTAAAACTCTGAAAGAGTAGGCAGATGAGACAAGCCCTAAAGGACTAAGGATGTTTGTCTGCTTCTGGCTTTATGTGTTATCCCTGGGAAAGTTAGTTTTTGGGGGATACTTGGTGCTAATTTGTTCCTTAAAGAGATCACTAGAAGAGATTCTCTTGGCCCTTATCTCACTCCTTTAGAAGTCATCTTTAGAGTACTACAAGAAGGTAACTGACCCACAGACCATATCACTACTCCAGCCTCCTACTTTCCTTCCTTTTAGAATAAGACCACCGATGATCTTCAAGTGGTCTTTTCCTTGTCCATAGGAGATTAATTGACCAAGTGATGCTAGATTGAAGAAGTGGTAATGAAATACAATGATGCGGTTTATCACTCTGAGTGATGGGAAACAAGGGAAGAGAAAATTGGTATATTTCATATGCACACATACTTGCATATATGGCAAGGACCTTTAAGACACCAGAGATTGGCATAAAAAATAAGAGCTCTATTCAGAACAAACTCTGACACATGTGACCTCAAACAAGTTAATTTTTGTATTTCACTGATCTTTTTGACAACGGACAGCAGTCAATACTTTTTGTAGAAAAGCACGGGTTAGAAGTGCTGGGAGTGCTGCGGCAGTTCCTATAGTAGCCTATTTGGAATAATCTACACTGTTTGTCTTGTACTGTGGATTTTGAATGACTTTTTCTTATTTGTGTCAAGCTACCTCTCTTAAGGCTTCAGATTCCTGTCCCCATCATCATACAATCATTCAGGAATCATTCAAGTTTTTACTTTTCTATGTCACAGGAAGTTCAGATTAATAATAAAGCTAGATAGGAGAACTTCCTTGAGGAGATGGGACAATGATCTCGGACTAAACCTTGAGGCACGGATTGATGTTGTGTGAGAGACAGACAGTGTTACTGACAGAAAAAAGAACTAGCTCAATCATGGAGAAGGGCCCCAGCATACGTGAGATTCCAGGAGAAAGAGGACTCACGGTCCTTTCCAGAACTTTATCTCCCAGCCTTAATTGAAGAATGTTTCAACCTGTTGAAATAGCATTATTTCAAGCCATAGAAATAGCACTATCCTTTTTATTATACACAATCTCCTTCATAAAGCTTAATAACAATACATGTCAAAGCAATATGGTAGGCCAGTCATAGTAGCACACTTCTGTAATCCCAGCACTCCGGAGGATGAGGCAGGAGGATTGCTGTGAGTTAGAGGCCAACCTGGGCCACAAAGTGAATTTGAGGCCAGCCTGAACTGCATGGTGAAACTCTGTCTCAAAAAAAAAACAAAAATAAGCACGATAATAAATAAATAAATGCAATATGGTGTTAAGGTGTGGACTTGGAGTTGATAGTCTAGGTTTGAAATCCAAGGCTATATACAGCTTGACATTCTCAACTGTCCAGACAACCTTTTAATGATCACCTCCAACATTCACAGATACACAAAACACACACACAAATCAGGTTTCCCATAGCATTTAGTAGTAACAACATCTTTCTAGTTACTCAGCCAAAGAGAGAAAATGGAAGGAATATTTTTGAGACTGCAAGAGAGGTCAGATTTGAGCTCTGATATGAAGTGACTTTGTGAGAGGATGGAGAGGACACTGCTCCAGGGATAAAACAGAGCAGATCTGTCCTTAGCTCCACCCTCCTCTGAGCCTCATGCTGCAGGTAGTGCTAGAGTCACAAGTCAATGCTCCTCTCCTTCCCTCCCTACCCGAAAATAACCTGGACTAAAATCACAAACCCCAAATATTGTTGAGTTTTCTTTTTTCTTTTTTTTACTACCTCAAAAACTAAATCTTTATTTAAGGATGCATTTCATATGTAGTGAAGCAATACAGAGAAGCAAAGGGGTAATAATTCAAATTGATGAGGGAGGGGAGAAATGTGATCAGAGAGGAATATAAAGATTTCAAAATTACTGGTTCTGTTTGACCTAATCGTGTGATTCTTTGCTTGTTCTTTATATCTTGCATATGTATTAGGTATTAAACTGTAAGAAATGCAGAGTTAAAAAGTTCCACCTCTCTGGGGCCCAGTGAGCTTAACTGGCAGGGACTGATGAGATGCAGGCCACACTGGGCCCATGAGAGCAGAGCTTTTCACCAGCTGGCCTCTGCAGGTGTGGCTCAGCTCCAGTAGACCCTGTGCCAGACTCCTCAAAGCATGAGGACTGGTGAGTGCACTCATCTCTGGGTGCTTCAGGCTTCAAGCTCCTGGTAGCTCCCTCTTTACTGACTGCCACAGAACCCAGATGTTGTCCTGATGGAAGCCTGTAGCCGTCTGCCTCTGAATCAGCTCCAGAAAGTATATGTCCTCAGCAAAAAAGGGACTTGCTGAAGACTTGTAGCAGAAATTTGCCTTTTCACCATCCATCAGGATTTCCTGTTGGGCCAGGATACTCTGGTGCTGTGCCACGCAGATCTGCCCCTCTTTGCCAGGCAGCTGGTAGTACATCTCTGGGGGTTTGAGGAGCTCACCTCCTGCCTCCACCATCCCCTTGGCAGCCTCCAAGATATTGGGAGTGTACAACTCTACATGCTACAGGCTTGGCGCCCTGTGCTGGGCCAAGAACTGCTCTACCTGATCCAGCAGAGACTTTCTACATTGTGAGACTTCTGAGATTCATTTCAGTGATGTATAATGTTGGTAAGAATACTGGTTCATTTTTATTTTGATTTAATATGTGAGAGATATGGGTCCAGTTTCAATCTTCTGCAAATAGACATCCATTTTCCCCAACATCACTTGTTGAATAGACTATTTTTCCTCTAATGTATGCTTGTGGCCCTTTTGTTGAAAATCAAACAGCTTTGTCTTGGGATGTTTCTGTACCCTCTTTTCTGTTCTATTGATCCATGTATCTGCTTTTGTTCCAGTACAGTGCCATTTTTATTGCTTTGTAGTGCAGCTTGAAGTAACATATTGTAAGGCCTCCTGCTCTGCTTTTGAACCTGAATATTGCTTTTGCTCTTCTGGGTCTCTTATGGTTCCACATGAATCTTAGGATTGCTCTCTCTAGTTCTTCAAAGTGTGCTGTTGGTATGCAGGACTGCTTTGAATCTGTATAACTGTTTTAGGAGTATGGACATTTTGACAATATTGGTTATGGCTATCCATGAGCAGGTGACATCTTTCCATTTTCTGATGTCCTGTAGAATCTCCTTTTCAGAATACTGTATTTTTCTTTGTAGATGTCTTTGTAGATGTCTTTCCTTGGTTAGGTTAATTCCTAGGTATTTCCTTTTTCCTGAAGTTGCTGTGAATGCTATTGTTTTCATAATTTCCTTCTCATTGAGTTTATTATTGGTGTACACAAATGCTAATGGTTTTCATATGTTGATCTTTTTATTAATTAAGTTTATTGGTGCAATTTAGATATGCATAATGATCACATTCATCATAGGGAATTTGTACCTATACATGATACATCTTAGTTTCCCATTCCCCTCCCCTCTCTTCAACCCCTCTTTGTATATGATCTTGTATGCTGCTACATTGCTGATGCTGGTTATTAACTCTAAGAGATTTTTGGTGTTCTTTAGCTCTTCCATGTAGAGTATTATGTCATCTGAAAATAATAATAATTTGAGTTCTTCCTTTCCTATATGCATCACTTTTATTTCTTACTTTGACCTGATTGCTCTAGCTAATGTTTCAAGTAACATAGAGGCTATTTTAAATGTAAAGGAAATTTTAAATCTTCTATTTCTAATACCAGTATATTTCTAACACTATTTAAGAATGAGACTGAAAAGCACAACCTCTTCCTATAATTAGGAAGCTATAAAAGTTAGTGAGCCTTGATGATCCAGGTGCAGGTTGTGAGATAAGTGTAGCTCAGACAGGCAGAAATGTTTTGCTTGCTTTCAAGCCCCAGAGAGTTATCACTTCAAGGACACCTCTGCCCAGTCTCAGACAATGATGGATTCTCCCTCTATGTTATATGATAGTAACCCCGGAATTAGCTTACATAGAGTAAATCTTGCCTAGCAATATATGACAAAGACGTGTAACCAACTGTAGAATATTATGTTATCTGCTTTTTGTACTTCCTTCTGAAAAACTATAAATGACTGCTAACTTCAAAACAGAGTTAATGATTTAGAACTGATATTCTCACTAGCCCAGTAGCATAATAAACCTGTGTGCCTTCCAAAGTTCCTCTGGTGCCGTTGTTTCCCATTTGGTCTGGTCCTGAATTCCACAGCAGTACTCTGAATAGAAGACATGATAATGGACATCCTTGTCTTATTCCTGATTTGGGGGGAACTGATTTTATTTTTCCTCATTTAGTGTTATGCTGCTTTTGGTTTGTCATAAGTAGATTTTTTTTATCATATTCAGATACAGTCCTTCTATACCTGTCTGTTTTGTTCAAGGTTTTTATCATAAACTGATAAATTTTATCAAAATTTTATCACAAAGTGTTGAATTTTATCAAAAACCTTCTCTGCATCTATTGATATGATCATGCAGTTTTTTTTTTACTTTCTGTTTATGTGGTATATTACATTTATTGACTTATGTATGTCAAACCATCCTTGTATTTCTGGGATAAAACCTACTTAATAATGATTTATGACCTTTTTGATGATGTGCTGCATTCTATTTGCTAATATTTGTCAAGGACTTTGCATCTATGTTCATTAAGGAGATTGGTTGATAATTTTCTTTTTCAATTGGGTCTTTATCCAGTTTTGAGATTAGGGTGATATTGACTTCCATAAATGAAGTTGGGAGGACTCCATTCCTTTCAATTTATTTAAAAATCTTGAGGCATATCAGTGATACAACATCCTTAAAGGTTTTGTAGAATTCAGCCTTGAATCCATCAGGTCCTGGGCATATTAGTTGGCATGTTCTTTATTACTGTGTTAGTTTTACTACTTGTTATTGGGTTGATCAGCATATTTATATCTTTGTGGGTTGGCTTTGGTGATTTGTATGAGTCTAGGAATCTGCCCATTTCTTCAAAATTTTCTGATTTGTTGGAATACAATTTTTCAAAGTAGTATTATCTTCTGAATTTCAACAGTGTCTGTTGTGATTTTTGCCTTTTTAATTTCTAATTGCATTGATGTCTTTTCCCTCTTTCTTGGTGAGTCTTGCTAAGAGTTTATCTATTTTGTTTATTCTTTCAAAGAACCAGCTCTTGGGTTTGTTGATTTTTACTAATTTTTTTAGTCTCCATTTCATTTTTTCTCTGATCTTTGCAATTTGCCCTTTTAATTTTGCTTTGCGCTTGAATTTTTGTTGCCTCTCAAGTATCTTAAAATTTCTTAGGGAAAAAAAATCCTTAAGAGGATGGAATTAAGGACAGATCTGCTCCTGCTTTATCCCTGGACCAATGTCTTCCCCATCGTCTCACAAAGTCTTGTTCTCTTTTCCTAATGTGAGCACCAATTGCAATGAACATTTCTCTTAGAACTGCTTTCATAGTGTCCCAGAGATTTTGGTGAATTATAAAGTCATCGTCATAAACTTTCAGAAAATTTTAAATTTCTTCTTTGATTTCTTCTGTGACTCATTAGTTATTTAGAGCATGTTGTTAATTTTCCAGGAGCTTCTACCTTTTCTGTGATTTCTTCTGTTGTTGACTTCTATTTTCATTGCACAGTGATCTGTTAGCATACATGGGGTAATTGCAATTCTTTTCTATTTACCTAAGCAAGCTTTGAAGACTAGTATGCAATCTATTTTGTAAAAAGTACTGTGTGCTGCAGAAAAAATGTATACTCTGTTATAGAAGGGTATAATACTCTGCAAATATCAATTAAATCCATATGTTCAAAAATGTGGCTTAGCTCTAATACTTCCTTATAAATTTTTTGTTTAGTGAAATCTTTGTGAAAGTGGGGTTATAAGATCTCCACTATGATTGTGTTAGTGTTTATTTGATCTTTTAATTTCAGAAGTATTTGTTTTATGAAAGCAGGGTGTTCTGATATTTAGTACATAAATATTTATAAATCCTATACCTTCTAGTTGAATTGCTGTCTTACATAGTATTTAGTGATCTTCTTTGTCTCTTCTAAACAGTTTTGACTTGAAGTTTACCATGTCTGGGATTAAAATTGCTACCCCTGCTTCTTTTCAGGGTCCAGGTGAGAAATGAAAATTGATCAAAGATCTTAACATTAAAACAGAAACATTAAACCCACTGGAAGATAAAATAGGTACAATACTTGAAGATATAGGTGTCAGAAAGCATTGTCTAAGCAGAACAGCAACTGCACAAGAAAGAACAGCAAGAATCAACAAAAAAGTTTATATCACACTAAAAGTCTTCTTACTACAAAAGAACCAATCAGTAGAGTGAAGAGACAACTTACAGAATGGGAACAAAATGCTGTCAGCTACTCTTCAAACAGAGGACCAATATCTAAAGTATATAAAAAAACTAAAACTTTGACCACCTAAAATAAAGACCCAATCAAGAAATGAGCAAGTGAAATGAATAGACACTTCACTGAGGATGAGGTACAAATGGCCAACAAATATAAAAAAAAATGTTCAACGTCTCTGGCCATTATAAAGATGCAAATTAAAACAATGCTAAGATTCCATCATACTATATAAAGAATGACAATAATTAGGATATCAAAAATTTAAAAAGCTGGCATAGCTATGGTGAAAAAGGAACCCTTCTACATTGTGGGTGGGAATGTAAACTAGTACAACCAGTATGAAAATCAGTATGGAGATATTTCAAAGAACCAAGATTAGAAATTCCACATAAATATCTTCTAGATATCTCCTCAAAGATCTTAAGACATCATACTACAGTGATAGATGCATACCAGTGTTTACAGCAGCACAGTTTATAATAGTGAAATCCTGGAAGTAGCCTATATTCCCATCAACAGTTGATTGGATAAAGAAAATATGGCATCTACATATAATGGAATACTAGTTGGCTGTAAAGAACTAATTTAAGACATTGGCAGGGAAATGGATGTACCTGGAGAACATAATGTTAAGTGAAATAAATCAGACACATTAGCTTATATATGGCATCTCTCATCTGAGTAAAGTAAAGTACAAACTAAAAGAAAAATAAAAAGAACAAAGAGAGATAAAAGGATAGATCTCCTGCAGATGGGAAGGAGTTTGGGGGACCAAGGGCATGTGCTAAGGGGGAGGGGGTGAGGAAATAGGTAGAGTGAAGATATTCCATGGACAATATCCTAATAACCTCAATGAATGTGGATAGTATATACCATAAACATGAACTAAAATTAAAAATATCAATAGGAACGAAAAGGGGGGAAAGGGATTAGAAGAGGAGGAAGGGAGGGTGAGGAACGGGGATTATAAAATAATAAACAAGATCTGTCATGTACATGTGCCAACTCCCCAAGATGACTGTAAAACGTATGTACTGTAAACATGCACTAAAAATTAAAAATAAGAAGTACAAGGCATAAATGAAGAAAGCTGGTTTATAAGTGATTTAAAGTATATATGTTAAAAAGGATGAATGAATTTTGCCATATCCATGATCATACTTGTAAACATTTTGAGAAAGTTCAAATCAGGTTTACAGGTACTAGAGACTGTTATGTTTGGCTAAAGCAGGTGTTTACCTGGCTCCAGCTCCCTCTGGAAGGCACTAATTGCTGAGGACTCTAAGGGGTAAAAAGGAGGGGGAGAAAAATCCCCATGTGAAATAATGCCAGCAAAGTTGCTTGTCTTTTTGTCTACTGGCATTTATAAGCTCTCACCTCTGTGGGGGCCAGTGGCCATCCTGACTCCTTTAGGCAAAGAATGCCAGTCCCCTTAACCAGGTGAGTGCCATTCCTAGACCCCTCACTATGTGATCCCAATTTGGTTTCTACACATGTGAACTTTACCCCCTTGTCTCTGGAAGAACTTTCTGTCCCACAGTGAATACTCCAATGGGACTTGGATGCTTGACAGTGAGAGAATGGAGAGAGGGAGGAGCCAGAAAAGACTAAGCTTTCAAGCCCCACTAACTGAAAGAATGAGAAGGTCAGGGTAAAGTAATTTAGTCAAGGGCAGGTCATCTTAAAGAAAGGCAGATCAGCTTTGGAAATACTGCATTTGAGGTAACAGTGAGAACTTGTCCAAACAGAAGATTAGACCACCAATAGTAACTGATCTGATGTATTCCTGAGGATATTGTTCATCAGGAAGTGTCTTCTTTGGCTCATGCCCTTGCCTTTGAGGATCTCCAACTCCAGGCTTATTCTGTGAGACAGGCTTCTTGTGAGTGACTTAGTATTTATCTTTCAGCCAGAGGTTAGGGTAGATTCCTGTACTTCATGAGAGTGACCACTTTGGTGCTGAGGACAAATCATGTAACTGACTATGCTTGTGGATCATTGGTGGCTCTTAGCTGGTCACCAGACCCATGATAGTACATGGTTTAGATGATCTATAATGATAGTTAGGAGACAAAAGTGTAAAGAGCTAAGAATTCAGCTCTGAAAACATTCAGTTGGGTATCCAGTGAGTCAACGCTGCAGCTGCCCAAGCAACTAATCTGGAAACTTGGGCCTAAAAATTTTCATCCTGCTCAAAATTCTCCTCCCATTCTTCTTATTCAATAAAATGTCTGTATGTAAGTGCTCAAGTTTCCTAGAGTCTACATGGAGAAGTGCTACATAATATTACTATTTACAAAATCTTAAGAGTTGGTAGTTCAGTTCAGCAGCAGGAAATGTCTTTAATGACATGTTTCATTTAGTTTCAATATTTTTCACTTAATTTCCTATTTTCCTGAAAAGTTCAGACTGAGTTTCATGAGTTCACAGGTTAATCATTTAGTCTTAATCATAGTGGTCAACTTAGTACCGCCAACACTTAGACCTAACTCTCCATATATGTGAATCCCACATCATGGGATCCAACTAAACAGGGATTGAAAATACTCAGGAAAATTTATGTCTGTACTGAACATGTATGGACATTTTTTTCTGGTCATTAATCCCTAAATGATACATGCTAACTATTTTAGAGTTTGTATATTATACTATGTATTATAATTAATTGAGAGAAGATTTTATGTATACGAAAAGAAGTGCTGTAGCTCTATGCATATAGAATGGTATGCCACTTTACATATAGGACGTGAGCATCTGCAGTTTGGTACCTGAGAATTTCTCAACCAACCCATCAAGGATAACAAGGGATGACTAATATCATGACACATGTATGTGGAGATTACAGGCACTTAGATTGAACTGTGCCTTCTTCTGCTTCTGAAGTTCAATTTTTATATTCTGGAATGTTATATACTGAGACAAATGCCTTGCCATCATGTGAAAACTGCAACTGATGCTGGCTGCCTCACCGTCACAGTTCCTGCCATGTTGAGGCAGTTCCTACTCAATGACAGAAGCATCCCCTATCGAGCCTGCCTGTCACAGCTCTTCTTCTTCCACCTCCTGGCTGGGGCAGACTGCTTCCTGCTGACTGTCATGGCCTATGACCGCTACCTGGCCATCTGCCAGCCCCTCACCTACAGCACCCGCATGAGCTGGGGAATCCAGAAAGCCTCGGTGGGCGTGTCATGTGTGTTTTCCTTCACCAACGCACTGACCCAAACTGTTGCTTTGTCTACCCTGAAATTCTGTGGTCCCAATGTGATCAATCACTTCTACTGTGACCTCCCTCAGCTCTTCCAGCTCTCCTGCTCCAGCATCCAACTGAATGAGCAATTGCTCTTTGTAGCAGCAGCCTTTATGGGTGTGGCCCCATTGGTTCTCATCACTGTGTCCTATGCCCATGTGGTAGCTGCAGTCCTGAGAATCCGCTCTACTGAGGGCAGGAAGAAGGCCTTCTCCACATGCAGCTCCCACCTCACTGTGGTGAGCATCTTCTATGGCACAGGTGTCTTCAGCTACATGAGGCTGGGTTCAGTGGAAGCTTCAGACAAGGACAAGGGCATTGGCATCTTCAACACTGTCATCAACCCTATGCTGAACCCACTCATCTACAGCCTGAGGAACCCTCATGTGAAGTATGCCTTGAAGAAGATACTCATAGAGAAGTAGTCTGTAAGTGAGATTCACTTCATGTTTCAAGTTTTAAGGAATGTCATGATTCCATTATTGCTTCCAAGAGTTATTGTGATTAATATGAATAAAGTGTTGCCTTGACATAATGGGGTGAGGAACTGACTTAAAAGGAAATCACAATAAAATGGGATAGTCACACTTGCATTGTGATTACCATGTGCTAGGCATTGTTCTACATGACTGGCTCCAATGGTTTATTTAATCCTGATAACTTCATGAGGTATATACAGATGTACAAATTATACTTTAGGAAATTAAACCTTGGATGGGTTGAATAGTTTGCCCAAAGTGAGATAGATAGTGAATGTCAGAGCTGGGATCTTAAACCAGGGTACATCTGAAACTATTGCACATCAAGAGTAATAAATCATTTAGGGGAATACAGGTATGTAAGGTAAGAAGTGAGATGGGCAATAAGGACTTAAAAAAAAGGAGTATCAATGTGATGGAAAAAAATGGTCTTTTTTTCTGAAAAATAAAGAAAAATTCCATAACAGTATAAGGAGAGAATGACAATAATTGGTACACTGTGTATTATTTTCTTCAAAGTAGTTACTCAGATTACAAGATATAGGCAAGAAAGAGTTTCTCTTAGAAAAATGAAACATAATAGCACAAAACTTTCTTTTCAATGAAATAAGAGAAATCAGTAGTAGCTTAAATGAAACAAATTAGCATATATATGAAAATATTTTTGAAACAGTGGAATAGGTAATTTGGGGAATTACTTGAACTTCACCCTACTTCCTATTTATCTATTTTCTATTTTGCTCTTTATTTGTATATATACATATTTTTTCTCATAAGAGAAACTATTCAGTATTTAAGCTTGTGTGTCTGATTTATTTCATAAAGGTATGAAACCTTCACAAGTTTGCATCATCCATGTGCAGGGGCCACATATATTTTCCATGTTGTTCCAATTTTAGTATATGTGCTGCTCAAGTAAGCATGAGAAAATCTATTCATATAAATGAAAATATTAATTGAGAAGTTTTTGTTTCTTTAATAAATTTGATTTGTTCCTAAGTAGAGGGTACACATTGAGGGAATTTCTAGACATCAATTTGAAAAAGAAACAAAAGAAAGCAAAGAGAAAAACATTTCTGAAGGAATAGGCACTGTTTAGAAAAACCATATAAAGATAAGACAAATCATTTTATATTCCACCAACACCATAAAATAAAGTAAGTAACTTAATAATGGAAACCAGTTTGGCTCATACGTGAAAACCTTCCTGACTAAATAGATAACTTCTATTGCAACTTACAACTGAGCCCCTTCTACATGGTGTTAGAAGAAAGGCACTTCATCTATTCAATATGTGCATCTAAACAGGTGTTTCTATAATATAATGAAATGCATGCTTATGGAAAAGTTGAAAGTACAAAAGACTAAAATAAAAATCACCCATGGTTTCACCATTGGCAGATAATAAAAGGGCCTTCAACATACAATTCTTTTTTTTATTAACAATACATATTTATAAAAAATAAAACTGTTTTGTAGGTAGATAGGCACTCAGAAAAAGTTGAATAAACTGACACTTTCAATTACCAATTATTTCTGTCTTTGCTAGTACAGTAGGCCAAATGTTAAAATTTACCACTTGCTTAACTTGAAATTAATAAATGTGACTGTCGAATGCATATACATTTAAAGTATATTACTAAAAATATTTTACATAAATATAATAAAATATTTCTAAACATATATGTGTTTGCCTTTTTTCTTATGCATTTGGACGTGTTCCTAGTGATGAAGAAATGGAGATTGAGTCATACTTAAAGGTCAAGGTGACTGGGGTGAGGTCAGCCAAGCAGGGTGTGGCCTCATCAGGAGCCTTTGGAGAGTAGTAGTGGGGTAGGAGATGGCTGCAGTGGTGAGACCTAGTGAATGGCAATTCAAAAAATTGAAGATGGCAGATGAAGACAACCCTTTGAAGAAATTAAATAAGATTGAAATATTGGACATATTATGTAGCCAATAGAGAAAAGACATTAAGGGAGTCTTGGAATCTTCTTAATTCAGTTCAAAGATGACAAGAAGTGTGCTTATATGACTGTAAGTAACATCAACAAAAAGGAAGGTAATTAAGATACTCAAAAACAAGCAAATTTGAAGGAATGAGATAAAGAGAAATGTGAGCAAACAAAACTGTAATAACAGATGTTTGACTTTATATGTAGTGGGACATTTATTAAAAGAAATTATTTATCTACAGTAATATGGTAGAAATAACTATGTACTGGGTTCTACCATTGTTACTTTTCAATTATTTCCTTTGTTAATAAATAGTTGAAGTTTGACTCATTGTATTGTGAATAATGTCTAGTCAATATATCTGCCCTAATAGAGTTTACACAGCTTATTATAATGATTTAGTACTTACCTAGAGAAATTTAAAGTAATGAAACCAATACTACCACATAATATTCTGATATGGTTTAAATCTGTCTATCTATCTATCATCTATCTATTCATCCGTCGTTTTCATTTATTCGCTCACCCAACAAATCTAACTGATGTCATACTAGATCCCAGCACTGTGCTGCACTGTAATGTACAGAGAGAAAAACTGAGTCTCCACCTTCAAAGAACTCTGTCTGTTGTAACAAAGAATTGCACCAATGTTACTTATTATTATGTAATCTTTTTCATTAGCGATATCTTTCAGCATTCTTGGTAGAGGCAATAAACTGAAACCATGCTATGGAGTTAAGCATTTACAAATATCACTAAATGTAGTAATTCATAGCATACAAAGAGTGGTTCTCAATTGACAAACATTCTTAGTTATGAAGCATCTGTGTGATTTTCAAGATAGCCTGGTGGCTTACAATGTAGGCATCATTATTATTCTTTATGTCACATGTGAAAAACTTGAAGTGCATTAGGACACAGTTGTCGCTTGATCACAGAGTATCTGAAGAAATGGTTGATATCTGGAAAATGTTCCAAATGTCTAGAAGAAAAATTTTAAATAACTCTGAAAGAATTTACATAGAGTCACTGCAACTATTTGTAATACACACTACTAGAAAATCCTATCATGCTCTGCATTTATTTACAACCTAAAATCAAATTATAATCTTAATGACAAAACTCTGGAAATAGCTACTATAAACTCAAGGCCAAATTACAGTGCCTATTATAGTTATTTCAGTAGCTTGGGAAATTCTGCTATTTTAGTAAGGCATCCTGAATTATCTCATTCACTTTAATGATTTTATTGCCCTGGTGATTCCTCATTTCCAAGATGCAGATATACAGCAGTAGTCTAGTGGACACATACATATACAATGAACTCCAAACATTATAAACTCCTCTCCTCCTCAGATTTATTCTTCTAATACATGTTAATTTAGACACTAACATTTGTTCACCTTAATATTAAAATTGGAAGATATATTACTTTTACCCTGTTAGCATTCTTGACCATTTTAGGCAGCATGCATCTGTGAACCAATAAAACTGAACTAGAATGCAGGTGTGCCAGTTTATGCCTGTAATTCCAGTACTGGGGAGGCTGAGGCAGGAAGATCACAAGTTTGAACCTAGAGCAAGACCCAGCCTCTACACAAAAACTAAAAAGGGCAAGAGATGTACCTCAATAGTAGAGCATGCCTGGCCTTCATCCTCAGTACCACAAAAGTAAAACAAAAACAGATAAGCAACCTTAAGTATTGATGTTCTAACACTAGGTTCTTCTCATTCCATTTCTTTTCTCCTTGATCATATTTAAAAATTGCTCTAAAATCTTACTCTGAGATTTGCCTCCTGCCCCTGAAATGGATGCTTAGCCTTGGTTTCTAGTGGTAGGACCTTGTGCTTCACCAGTGTTTTTCCACTCCTAGGTCCTTCCTCAAGAGAGTCAGCAACTGCATGGGCTATAATGAGTTACCAATTCTCTGTGGGTCACAGATTCCAGCACAGTGACTGGAAACCACCTAGAACAGCCAAGTGCTTTAGATTCACCACTGAAAAAAGCTCCTGGTACAAACTGATGTGGGCCAGGCTTAGATTTAACATGTCCTGTTATGAATCTGTACAAGGCAGCCCCATGTGGGTAAAAAAAAAAAAAAAAGCGTGTAACCACCATCCTTCCCTCAGTCAGCATATAAGAAACTTCATCATGTGACCAGTGTACTACTTAGTAGCCAATTGGAAATATATTAGTATATTATCTCTTAGTACAACAAACACTATATTCATTGCTGCATCCATAATCTCTATAAATTAATCACTGAAACACTTATTTTTCCTGTCTCTTTCACATATTTTCATCTTGCTTCAAAATTATTATTAGGAAAATTGCCTATGGATGTATGTCCAAATTGGAAGTAGGACAGTGCTTTATATTCAAGAATATACTACTGAAGTTGTATACACTGATAATTCAATATTACTGAGGTCTTTTTTTATTTTAAAAAACAAAACAGAAGAAAGGATAGAAATAATACAGAATTTAAAAATAAAAAAAACAGTAAGAAATCAACACTAGTTAATATTTTCCATATTGTTATCTTAGAAGTAGTTGTTCAGGTTTCAAGATCTATGCATAAAAAATGATCAAATAATCAAACAGTGACAGCACAAAACTGTTGATTTTGATGAATTAACAGAGATTAGTAGTATAGTTATCTATCTTGCACACATATACATACATACAGTTATATGTGTAAACGTACATACATATAATCTTTTCCTTTCTTCCATTTCTCCTTTCCCCTTATTGAGGTCTTTTTGAGCCTGATCACAAGTCTATTTCTTCTGGTCATCTTTGACTAGGTTTATTTTTCTCATTGTAAATTTGTTCTCCCCGCCCCCACTTCCTGTTTTCCTCTTTCCTCCCTCCCTCTCTTCCTCCCCTTCTCTTTCCCAGGAGAGCAAACTGAGAAGAATCTGCAAGGCACTGCGATTCTTTCCTGAAGCTCAACCATGCTGGTGTCTGGCTCTCAGACTTGAAGCCTATTAGGCTACAAGAAAACAAATTTCTGTTGCTTGTTGTTTGAGCTATGTTTTAGTTAGGGTTTGCAAGGAAATAGATTTAATATAGGCCACATAGTTTATAAGGTTATTTTATAATATTCACTTAAAAAGTCAAATGCAGAAGAGTTCAAGAGATCTGTCCATGCACTAGATCCCAAAAGAACCAAGCTGAAAGCCTAGATCCCATGGTAATATTTTGAATGAGTCTTGCTGGGAGCCTAGAGCCCATGACAATGTTTCATGCAAGTCTGTATCAAGGATCTGCACTGAGAAGGCCCAAAGGTCAGTGACGGGAGCTAGAAAGTCTGCGCCAGAAGGATCTGTGCCATCATGAAAGATGAAGGTTGAGGGACCTACACTGGAACCAGGAAGTGATGCTTAAGGTAAGGACCAGATCTCTCCTGAGAAGAACTGCAGCCATCTTCATCAACAGTGAGGACTCCTCTGAGGATAACAGCTGAGTTCATATCAGGAAAGCCAGTGTTTCAAGCTTCTCCAGAAAAATCAATAGCATACCAACTTCCTGCCAGTTCTCCTTTTATGCTGTTGGAAGCAATCCTCAGGTGGGCCTTACACATCCAGAACCCTGCTGATTCAGTTCAACTGGTTGTTTCAAGCTGACAGTTAGTTAATCTACCACAAGCTACTTAGTCTATGGTATTTTGTTATGGCAACTCAGGTGGACTAAGACAATATGATAATATGAAAATGGAAAGGATATGGGGAAAAGCACAAAAAGGTCATACCAAGATTAAAGTGTCTGTGAACTGACAAATGGAAATGTGCAATCAGAACCTGGTCAAAGGAATCCTCAGGAGGAAAGTCTAAATGTAGTTATTTAGATGGATGGCATGAGAATATAAGTAACATATTGGTTCATATGCCATCACTTAGAAAAAACAATGTCACAGGTAAGCTAGTTGCTTAAAGAATAATGATGAGAATCCCATTTGAGATATAGAAAAACAAAGAAATGTCACCTACACTAACAGAAAAAGTTGGACAATCTCCAAAC
>RJWT010016493.1:0-12730 GCA_004365215.1 Cuniculus paca | reverse complement strand
ACAAAAAGTAGTCAGTTATCAATTGAAGCTAATGTCTAAGTGCTGTGCACTTTTACAATTCTTTAGATGTCATTTTAATCTATAATAGAAATCTTTGGTAATATAGTTTGCTAAAAGAAAGCCTAAAATGCAATGCAAAATATAATCTCATTCTACATATACATATATGTGTATGTGCACACACAAGCACATATACATTTACATGCATGTATGTTTTATGTATGCATAAGTTTACTTTTGTATGCATGTATGTATTTCTTGTGAATCAAAGAAAGTGTTTATACAAATGGATACAGTCAGTAAAATTAACAGATATTATGGTCCAAATTGCTACCTCTTTTCTGGGAAAAATAAAGTGAGAAATGAAAATGGTTGCTTTAATAATTGTAAGTAGCTCATCGATGAGTGTGCTATAGTGAACACTTCATCTACAGAGCACTGGCTGGTGTGGCTAGCCTTGCAGGTTAATGGAGGCTATGGCCACAGAGAAGCAGGCTGAGTCTGTCTTCTCAACAAAGCTTATGGGGATGTGTGCTACTCTACAACTAAGAAAGCTACTACAATTGCTATTGGATTTCATCGAAGCTCGAATTTAATATTTAGCTATTAATCTTTTCCATAAGAGGCTGCTGAATCTCATTCACTCTGTCAATATTCTTTTATGAGTGATTTTTAGAAAATTTGTATAAGCATTCAAAATGCTAATATTCTCAGCTGAGTGTTCCTAATTACATCTTTAGTTTATATTTGCTTACCACTTTTATGTTGGAATAATCCCCTCTTGAGTTTCTTCTTTTTACATTATATCACACTTGGCTGGTACTAAGAAGATGCCATTGTCTAGACACTAAGTCTCTACTTACCTAGAATAATAGAGTGTTTCAATAGAAAATATTGAAAGAATTCATGGTCAAAGGATAAACAAAACAACATCTCTTTAACTGGTGTTCTGATTTTAAAAAAATGTTCAGAAATAAAATTTTTCCCTGAAACCTAATACACATCCTACTTTTAAATGATTAAGTAAATACCTATTTACCAAGCCCAGTAGATGAAAAATATTTCCTTAGAATTACTCTTAATATACAAATTATTTATTCTTTCTTTCTGATTGTGCACACTGCACAATACTTCAAATGTAGTGAAGAAAGTCACTTTATTTATTTGGTATTTTAATTTATAATAATTCCAAAAATTAAGAAATCATATTGAGAGTGAAATGACTTTCCTTTATAAGAGACTGCACTTTGGGTGTTTAAGTTGTAAATTTTGGGGAGCATCTTTCCCTATGATTTTAAAGAGAACTTTTTATTTTAGGATGGACTTAAATTTACAGGCAAGTTGTTGAAGATAATAAAGATATCTAAATATACATTCCACCTTTTACTTACTATCATATATTCATCACAAATAATAAACCAGTGGGATAGACTAGTATTAACTAAAGTTCATGCTTTATTCACATTACTTTAGTTTTTGTATAATGTCCTCTCTCTTGTTCCTGGGTGCTACTCAGGATACCGTATCATTTTAGTTGTCATATCTCCTTCAATTCCTTTAGAACATAGAGTTTATTGGACTTTCCTTATTTTCATCATCCTCAGATTTTCGAGGAAAACTGACTGGTTATATTTAGATGCTTCTAAATATGTTTGTTAAATGATTTTCTTATAGACAAATAAGGATTATTGGTTTTGGGGAGAAAACTCATAATGGTAAAGTATTATTCTCAACACAATTTGTCTCTTTTGACATTAATCTTAGTCACCTCAAAAAGTAGTCATGCCAAGTTTTCCATTCTGTACATTTTAGAAGAAAATCAATATGTGCAGTAGACAAGTAATGAATAGGGAATTATGATATAATTCCTTGAAGAGGGAACATTCACATGAATATCTGAACTTTTTTTGTGTATGATACTTATTTATTCTTCCTCCAATTCATTTTTCTTTCATTTATTTAAAGCACTAAAGGTTCATTCATGGTTATTCTTAATGTGTATTTTAAGCCAATTATATTGATTCGTTTTGCCTCAGATTATTTCAGTCCTGTCATAGGAATATTTTCTATTACTTGACTCTCTTTGATAAGTCCTATATTTGTGTTTTTCATGAGCATTTCTTTACTTACTTCCATTACAGAATGCCTTTATGCTCCAGTAAGAATCAGTGTTTCACACTGGGGATACAGCTCAGTGGCACAGCACCTGCCTGGCAAATGTGAAGTCTTAAATTTGATTCCCAATACACACACACACACACACACACACACACACACACACACAGATAGAGAGAGAGAGAATGAGTGTTTCTTCAAGGAGGTCTGGTGTTTGGTTTTAGTTATTGGCGAATGGTATTACAAATGATCTGGGTACAAGATATGTTCAGTGCTCTTGGGTTACCATTGCTTCTGGTCATCTAAGTTGTTAAAATAAAGAAACTATATGCATGTACCTTAAAGATATACACAATGTTAAACTTTAGCTTATATTCACAATATTAAACACATTACACAATATTTTTTAGTTCATACTGATCTTTGCAACACTGTGTCATCTACATATATATGACATCATTAGCTGTCTCTTCTTGCCCTTTTGTAACCTTCCATTTCGCAAAGGGCATGTTGCTTCTCACTGTCCATCTATATGCATATAGGATATTGGTCTAACAAGTAGAATTACAATGAAATTATCTCTGAGGAAAAGTTGTCTTGTTTACTGTTACATTATCTAGTAGGTAAACTTTTGTAACTTTTGCTAAGTAACATATATAACCACTATGATATTAGTTTAAACATTTTTGTTACTTTATTTTTAGTTTATTAATTTTGTGCTTTAATTTGAAATAATCATTTTGATTTTAGAATCTATTGCTTCTACTCTTTGACACTTAAAGGACTAATAAAAATAGAATTAATGAAAGTATTTTATCAGTTTCCAAGTCTTTCACACATAGATGTTTGTTTTGGTATATGTATCTGTCAGGCATTATTAGTTAGAGTACTCAGATAAGTAAATTTATTAAACTGTTTTGAAATTTTCTTCTCAGATATTTCTCAGTAAATGAAGGCAATAAATAAAGAAAACTATTATTTTTACTATTCCTAAACAACATTAAATTATATATGAAAAATGATCTTTTCAAACAAAGTGCTTTTGCACAGGAGGATCCATAGTTCAGGTGTGTGTTTTAGTGAATATATATGTGTTGAAATGTAGGGCTCATATAATGTCTAAAAATGATGTAACAGATGTTTAAAACCACAGTACCTCGATACAAACTTAGTCTTCATTAAATGGTTATTCTGTCATGGTGTTTTACTTAAGGAAGGAGCATTATAACAGTGAAATGTTATAACCCAATGATTGCTATATGAAATCTGTGGTTCTGCATAGTTTGACCTGTCAGAGGTACTTATTTTAATTGGAAAACATAAACTTTCAGTGAAACTTAGTAGAATCAGATTTAAAAAACCAAATCCTGTTTGCCCAAAACACACATATTTGCAAGTAGGGCCATGCCTTTAGAACTTATTAGATTTAACTGTGTGAGGAAGTAGAGAACTAATGCAAAAGACATTTAAAATAAGGTTCCTGGTTTTAAGGAAATTATTACATTGTTGATGCAATATCTGTGATGCAATAGCTTGTAATACAATAAACAATTGAGATTGTAAGTCTTGCATAGAGTTAAATTATTAAAATTTTTGTTGTTATGGCAAGTCAATGTTACGGTTTATCATTCACACTATATATATATTTTTTTCCAACAAATTTGTTTAATGTTGTTTTTCTGGATACTAAGAAGATAGCACTAAAAAAAAGTGAAGTTCAGGGCCAGGGATCTAGCTCAGCGGTCTAAGCACCTGCCTGGCAAGCACAAGGTCATGAGTTCAATTCCCGGTGCAGCAAAAAAAAAAAAAAAAAAAAAAAAAGTGAAGTTCTTGCTTTCCCAGAATGTTCATGAAAGGCTGAGATAGAAATATGTAGATGAACAAATAATTATATTCCACATGATAACACATAGTCTGAAAGAAAAGGGCCAAAATAAATGGATGAGATATAGAGGCCAATTTTAATAAACTCAAATTCTCCATATGTTTTCATATGTCTTCAATTATTCACTGCTATACATTCAATGTTATTTCATGTGATGTACTATCATACATAATTCATATCCAGTGTCATATAAATCAGACAATCATTTCAACATTTTTTCCTAAATTTAAAATAAGGCTTGAAAAACAGCACAAGTTAAAAATATTTGGCTAAAATATAATTGACTGTGTCTCATTTACAGAACTTCATACTAAAGCAACACAACATACATACTCTAAAGAACTCACTTTTTATGATCTCATGGCTGACTGCTACTGCACATCCTATCAGAAGGTACCACATATGGCTAGCCTTGGAAAGATCAAAATTAAAATCCATAGTGTAGTTTCTATTGCCTATTGCTTTCGTACCATAGTAAATTCAAGATCTTTGAATTGTATCAGTCTACACTCCAGCCAACATTGGAGACATGACTTTTTCCCCACAATCCCTCCAGCGTTTGTTATCAGTTGAGTTTTTTGATGACACCCATTCTTTCTCTGATGAGATGGAATCTCAGTGCTGTTTTAATTTATATCTCTTGAATTACCAATGATGTTGAATATTCTTTTATGGATTTATTTGCCATTTCTATTCATTCATCTGAGAAGTATGTATTCATCTCAGATGCCCATTTTTGGATTGGGTCTTTATTGCAGGGGTTCTGATTTTTTCCAATTCTTTATAAGTTCTAGATATAAGTCTTTTGTCTGTGGATCAACTAGTTATGATTTTTTCTCACTATGTGGGTTGTCTTTTCACTCTGTTGGTGACTTCTTTTGTTGTGCAAAAGCTTTTTAATGAGGTAAGGTGCATTTGTTGATTGTTTGTAATATTTTTCTTGTAGTGTGGGTTTTGTTCATGAAGTCTCTGCCTACACCTATGTCATCAAGATTTCTACCTATTTTCTCTTCTGGTAAATTTAGCGATTCTGTTTTAATATTTAGATCTTTGAATCATTTTGTCTTTAGTTTAGTGCATGGTGATAGACATGGTAGTTTTAGTCTGCAACATGTGGAAAGTCAATTTTCCAGCACCATTTATTAAAAAGAAGATATCTTTCTTCCAATGAACATGCTTGGTCCCATTGTCAAAGACATAGTGGCTCATTGTGTTTGTAGTTGTGTCTGCACCTTCTATTCTCTTCATTGATCCTCATGCATGTTTTTTTTCCAAAACCATGCTAATTTTTCACAGTAGCTTTATAGTATAAATTCAGGTCTGGGATTGGGATGTCACCTGATGTGGCTTTGTTGCCCAGAATTGCTTTTGTCATTATAGGTCTCTTCTGATTCCAGATGAATTTTAGGAATATTTTCTCTAGATCTATGAAGGATACTAATGGTATTTTGTTTGGGATTGATTTTAATCTGTATAGCAGTTTTGGGAATTTGGCCATTTTCTTTCTTTGTTTCTTTGTTTTTTATTTTGAAGAGAATAAAACCAAATAAAATAAGAAGTAAAACAGAATAGATTCAATCACAACAAAACAATGAACATGGTACATGACTTCAAAACAAGATAAAAGGAAATCAATAATGGCTACCATAATGCCTCTTGTTATCTTAAAAGTGGTTGCCTATATCATCAGACATAATACAATCAAACATAACAGAATAGAGCAAAATCAATCAAAACAGAACAATGAAAGTAATACAGGGCTTCAAAACAACATAATAGTAATTCAACAAAGGCTACCATAGTATATTTTGTTGCCTTTGAAAAAACTGACCATACCATCAAATATAAAAATTATACAAACCAAAACCAAATAAAACCAAACTAAGCAGAACAATGAAAACCATAAAATCACAATGATAGATTAACAATGGTCACTCCCTTCCCTTCTTAGACATTTCCTCCCCTTTCATTTTCATAATATGTACTGTGCATTTTGGATCCTACTTACTCCTTACTTTTTCTTATACTAGGGAGACAGCACAATATTCACTTATGTGACTCTGAACCATTTCACCCATGAGCATGATCTCGACTTATATCCATTTACTTACAAGAGCCGTGAGGTTATCTTTCTTTAAAGCTGAGTAGCTTTCCATTGTATAAAATGCCGTCTTTCTTATCCATTCTGCAGTTGATGGGCAAGCTACCCCTACATTTTTTTCTGGCTCCCTGTCACATAGATCTTTGCTCTCACTTTCAGTCTATGAATTTTCTTTCTAGTTAAATGTGTAAGAAACAAGAAGTATAAAGCACATTGATGGATCCTGTCTCCTTTTCCACTCTGCCTGTGTTTCTATTGGTGAGTTGAGGCCATCTACATTAATGGTTATGGCCAACATGCACTGCCTTGTTTCTGCCATGCTATTTTCCTGCTGTTGACTATGTACTTTTCCTCTCCATTCAATTGTCTGCCCCACTTGATGATCCACCCCTTTGCCACTGTTCCTGAGACTGTGGTCATTTTTATCTCTCTCTAGACTATCCTATAGTATTCTTTGTAGGGTTGATTTGGTGGTCATGAATTCCTTGAGTTGTTCTTGGTCATGGAAGTATCTTGTTTCTCCATTGATTTTGAAAGAAAGTTTTGCAGGATACATCAATCTGGGTTGGAAGTTGTTTTCTTTCAGGACTTGCATTACTTCACTCCAACCTCTTTTTGACTTGATGGTTGGTGTTGAGAAGTCTTTCATGGTTCTAATGGATTTTCCTTTACAGGTGATATGTTTCTTTTCTCTAACAGCTTTTAATATTCTATTCTTGTGTTGAATTTCTGGGATCTTGATTATTATATGTCTGGGTGTAGATTTATTTTGGTTATGACTGGCTGGAGTCCTACATGCTTCGATTATCTGAATGTCACTTTCTTTTCCTATGCTTGGAAAGTTTTCTGATATTATTTCTGTAATTAGACTTCTAATGTCATTTATGTTGACCCCTGCTTTTTCACCGACATCTTTTATTCTTAAGTTATGTTTGTTGAATTGTCTTGCAGCCATTGAATTGTTACTTCCTGGTTCCTTGTTATTTTTAAGAAATCTTTCCATTCATGATCACAAGCTGCAAACCTATCTTCAAGGTTTGAAGGTCTATCTTCAGTTTCTTTCAAGTGATTTTTCCAGCTTTCAATGAATTTTTAAATTTCTTGGATATCTCTTTGAATCTGTTTTATGCATTCTAAATCTTTTTTATCCTGTTCATTGAAGGTTTCCCTCATTTTCTTATGCTCTTTTTTTTTATCTATGTCTTCTTTAGGGGTACTTAAAAAGTCTTTTACTATGGTTTTCATTTCTTCTTTAACCTGAGATAGTATTTCTGTTCTAATTTCTTTTATAGCCTCCTAAATTTGTCTCTTTACTTCAGTTGTCAACCCCTCAGAAATGTGAGGCGTGTGACTCCCATTCTCTTCCATGTTTACATCTCCTCTACTTGCTCTGCTTGGGTTAGAATCCAGAGACTGTCTTTTGCTTCTTCATCTTGACATATTCCTGGGTTCTTCTGGACAAGTGGGTGGTGGGTTCCCAGGTACTTACTGCATTGGCTACGTCTTATCTGAAGCAAGATTTTGGTTCTTCTGACCAGTGCTGGCTACAGGTATCTGATGGTGGCCATTGGGTGCACTGGTGCAAGTCAGTCTGTTGCTTTGACCAGCTTGTGCTGGTCCCCTGATGGCAAGTGGAATGTGTGCAGGGGTGGGACTGGCTGCCACTTCCAGACTGAGCTGGCTGGGGTGGATAACCTCTACAAAGGCCACTGAAATGTGCACGTGGGTAGGGCTCAGAACAAGCAATTTCTGCAGGTCTTCACCCAGCCAGGAGCTACTGAAGGAAGCTGGTAGCAGTTCTGGTTCTGGGTTTATCCTGACCTCTCCAAACCTGGCTCCCTGCCAATTGCCATAGGAGGACTGAGCCCTTTGCAATCCCTGCCAGCCAGTGCAGTCCTGTGTATCCACTGTTCCTCTACCCCACCATGTCTCTTTGCAGAGGTCTCTGGGTTCACCAACCATCTCCATCACTGTGACTGTGCATTCCCTGGTTCCAATGGCTCCAACAGCTTCTTTCAAGCAGTGAGTCTGGCTCCAGGTAAAGGTGTCACCAGTTACTACCTTCTTCTCTGTTTAAGTTTTTCTTTTATTCTGTGGGCTCCAATTCACACTTTAGTTTCTTCTTGGGTCCAGGTGACCCAGTTCCTTCCTTGTCATACCCACAATGCTATATTCCAGCATCCAGACTGTGTCTCTCAGAGAGGCTGTTTACTCTGCTGCTTACTGTTCTGCCATCTTCCACTATGGCCATTTTCAATACATTGGTTATTCCTATCCAGGAGCAAAGGATATCTTTCCATTTTCTGGTATACTCTTTGATCTGTTTTAGGTTACTGTAAATTTCACTGTAAGGATATTTTATATCCTTTGATAAATTGATACCTAAGTGTTTGTTTTTTAGATGCTATGGTTAAGCAAGTACTTTGCTTAATTTCTTTCTCTGTGAGGTTGTTTCTTGTGTACAAGAATGCCATTGATTTTTGAGTGTTAACATAGCATCCTGCAACACTACTGAATTTGAATATTAAATCTATGAGTTTTTTTGGTGGAGATTTTGGGATCTTCTATGTAGGGTATCATTTGATCTACAAATATTGATAATTTAATTTAATCCTTTCCTGTCTTATTCCTTTTATTATTTTCTCTTGTTTAATTTCTCTGGCTAATGTTTCCAGACCTATATTGAATAGGAGTGGGGATAATGGACAACCTTGTCTTGTCCCTTATTTTAGAGTGAAAGTGTTCAGATTTTGGCCATTTAATATGATGTTAGCTATTGTTTTGTCATATATAACTTTTATAAGATTGAGGTAAAGACCATCTATTCTAATTGCCTTTAGGGTTTTTATCATGAATGGGTGTTGAAGTTTGTCAAATGCTTTTTCTGCATGTATGCAGAAGATCATTTGATTTTTGTCTTTATATCTGTGAATATGGTTTATTACACTTACTGATTTGTGCATGTTGAATCATACCTGCATCCCAGGAATGAATCCTACTGGTTCATGTTATATAATCTTCTTGAAAATTTGCTGCATTCTGCTTGCCAGTTTCTTGTTAAGGATTAAGGATTTTGTACCCATGGCCATTAGGGAGATTGGCTCATAGTGGTTTTGTTTTTGTTTTTTATCGCATGCTTCTCTGGTTCTGATATTGGGGTAATACTTTCTTCCAAGAATGATTTGAATTTATTGCTTCCTTTTCAATTTCTTTAAAGAGTTTCAGCATTAGTGGCATTAGTTCTTCTCTAAGTGTATTTTAGAATTCAACAATGAATCTATCAGGGCTGGGCTATTCTTTGTTGGAAAAATTTATTTACATTTTCAATTTCATTGACAGATATCAGGTTATTTAGTACTTTGCATCTTCTTCATTTCGTCTTGGCAGGTCAATTGTATCTAGGAATCTGTCCATTACTTCTGCGTTATTCATCTTATTAGAATACAGGTTCTTAGAGTAGGTATTGACGATCTCCTGGATTTCTGTGTAATTCATTGTGATTTTCCCTTTTCATTCCTAATTGCTTGAATTCGTTTTTTCTGTTTCCTCTTTTTGATGAGGTTGGCTAATGGTTTATCATTTTACTTGTTCTTTCAAAGAACCAACTTTTTGATTCATTGATTATTTCTATTGTTTTCTTAGTCTCTACTGCATTGATTTCTGCTATCTTTATAATTTCTTCTTTTACATGATCTTTGGGTTTGATTTGTTCTTCTTTATCTAAAAGTTTGAAATTCAGCATTATGTTGTTTATTTGAGTTCATTCTGTTTTCCTTATGTATGAGTTCATTGCTATAAATTTCCCTCATAGGACTGCTTTCACTGTGTACCATAAATTTTGGTATGTTGTATCAGCATTATCATTTAGTTATATATACTACTAAATTTCATCTTTAATTTCCTCTGTGATCCATTGGTTGTTCCGTAGGGTATTGTTTAATTTCCATGTGTTAATGTAGTTTTTGTGGTTTCCTTTGTCATTGATTTCCAGTTTCATTGTGCTATGCTCAGATAGTACTCATGGGATGATTTCAATTCATCTACATTTACTTAAACATGTTTAACAGCTAATATAAGATTTATTTTGGTTTTTCCATGTCTTTTAATATTTGTTTTATGTAGTTGAGTGAACTTGTGCTTGGTGTATAAATACTTATGATTGCTATCTCTTCTTCTTCTTGAAGTTTTCTCTTAACAAGTATGTAGTGAACTTCTTTATCTGTTTTGATCAGTCTTGGCTTAAAGTTTGTATCGTCTTCAAATACAATAGCTACCTCTGCTTTTTTCTGTGTTCCTATGGCATGGAGAATTGTTTTCCATTCTTTGACTTTTAGTCTACCAATTCCTTGCGTTTCTTGGATGCAACATATTGTTGGATCTTGCTTCTTGATCCATTCTGCCAATCTGTTTCTTTTGAATGGTGAGTTGAGTCCATTTACTTTGATGTTTATAACAGATATATATTGATTTTTGTTTTTCCTTTTGCTTGTTCTTTGTCTTTCTCCTCTGTTTAATTGCTTGTCCTGCCTCACAGCTTATTTGTATTGGTGTTCATGTGTTTGTAGCCTACATTATCTCTTTCTAACATGTCTTTTGGTGCATTCTGTAGAACCAGTTTGGTGGTCATATTTATTCAGTTGTTCTTTATCAAGAAGTATCCTATTTCCCCATCAATTTTGAAAAATAGTTTTTTAGGGTACATCAATCTGGGTCTGAAGATTGCTTTCCTTTAGGGCTTGAAATACCTTATTCCAGGCTTTCCTTAATTAGAGGGTTTGTGTTGAGAAGGCTACTGTGATTCTGATGGACTTTCCTTTACCAGTGATATTTTTCTTTTCTCTAGCTATTTTTAGTGTTTTGTTCTTTTGTTGAATTTCTGGAATCTTATTAAATGCCTTGGTGTAGATTTGTTTTGGTCATAGCTATTTGGAGTTCTATATACATCATTGATTTGTATGTCAAATTCTTGGTCCATGTTTGGGAAGTTTTATGCCATTATTTCTGCAAAGAGGTTTTTAATGACTTTTGTGCTATCTCCAACTTTCTCACTGATTCCAATCAATCTTAGTTAGTTCTTCTCTGCTTCAAGCTATAGCTGTTGGATTGATTCTTTGTGGTTTGTTGTGATTTTTAAGGTAGCTTTCTTTTCCTCATTGCTAGCTGTGCTCCTGTCTGGTAAATCTGGTATTTTATGCTCATCTTAATTTAATCTGTTGGGTCTACTTTCTCTTTTCTTTTCTTTTCTTTTCTTTTCTTTTCTTTCTTTTTCTTTTTTTTTTTTTTTGAGACAGGGTCTTGCTATGTGGTTTGGGTTGGTCTTGCGCTCACTTTATAGCCCAGGCTGCTCTCAAATTTGCAATGATCCTCAGCCTCAGCCTCATGAGTGCTGGGATCACAGGTGTGTGCCACTACACCCAGCTTTGTTGCATATACTTTCAATGGAGTTTCTAATCTGCTGGATTTCTATTTGAATCTGTTTCATTGATTCCATTTATTTTCTATGATTGGCATCCATGATTCCCATCATTTTCCTGAGCTCCTCTATTTGTTTACTGGTGTCTCTGTTAATACTTTTTATTTTGATTGTCATATAGTTTTGCAACTTAGAGATTAATTTTTCTTTGACCTCTTCCTTTTGTTTTTTCAATTCTGCTACTATCATTTCAAAGAGTTCCGTTTGTTGGCTTCTGATTTCCTCTGTTTGTTGTCTGAACTTCTCCAGGGTGGACTGAACAATTGAGATTGTATTTGACTTCTTTTTCTTGTCATTTTCTATTTTGTTTTGTTTTCTGTGTTCATGTTTGTAGATTTCTTATGTTAGATAGCCTTATCACTGATGTCAAGGCTTTCCTACAATGTATCTGTTCCTCTGGGTGTCTTCTAGATGTATTTGGTTCATGGTCTTTATACTTATCCCTAGATCCTACCTTGCCAATATATTCAGACCAAGGAGTTATTTTCTATTTAGCTTATTGCCCATCACATTTGTATTATGGTAATGTTTACGAACCTTATGGATTATGGTAATTTTACGAACCTTTGCAATTGCAGTGATGAAACTTCCCTCCCTAGAATTGCCGTCTTGGTTTGGTGGAGTAAGGTAGGAGCCTAACTCACTACTCTCACCGGCCACACTGTCCCAGGGCAATGGAGGAAGGGAGGAGCGGAAACTCAGAATTCTCTCATCAGCTGCACTATACTCTTCTCACAAGTTGCTCCCTTCCAGGGCACTGGAGGAAGGGAGAAGCATGAGCTCTCACTCCTCTTGCAGACACTGCTATCCCATGGCAATGGAGGAAGGAGGAGCATGAACTCACACTGCCACACTGCTCTTGCAGGCACAGCCATCCTGGAGCAAAGAAGGAATAAAGGACACTGTAATATTTTTATGAGCCAGTGTTTCTGGTACATGATATTCATAAACAACTTTCGTCTATTATTTTATTGTATTTTATAAAGATGACCCAGAAAGAGGACTTCCTGAACTCTTCAGAAAGTAGCAAGAATGGTTGGATAAGTGTGTTTGATATCAAAGAAGTATGTGAGGCAATTGATGGCAATATTTCTCTTACTGTAACACTTTTTCAATATATTCTGATGATACTTCATAATTAGCTGCAATTGTGTCA
>RJWT010016492.1:0-19816 GCA_004365215.1 Cuniculus paca | reverse complement strand
AGGATAGCTTGAAGTCAGGTATTATTGTGCCTCCTGCTTTGCTCTTGTTGCCCCAAATTGCTTTTGCTGTTCTGGTTCCACATGAATTTTAGGAATGTTTCTTCTAGATCTGTGAAGTATGCTACTGGTATTTTCATTAGGACTTCATTGAATCTGTGCAAGTTTTGAAGTATGGGCATTTTGACCATATTGATTCTACCTATCCAGGAGCAGGAGACATCTTCCCATTTTCTGATGTGTTCTTCAGTCTCCTTTTTCAGAGTACTATAGCTCTTATGGAAATCTTTCACTTCCTTGGTTAGGCTAATTCCTAGGTATTTCATTTTTCTTGAGGCTATTGTGAATGGTATTATTTTAATAATTTTCTCCTCTTCTCATTCATTGTTGGTTTACACAAATGCTCATGATTTTTATGTGTTGAGCTTATATCTTGCTACATTGCTGAAGTTCATTACTAATTCTAAGAGTTTTTTTGGTAGAGTTCTTTGGGTCTTCTATGTAGTTGTATCAGGTGATCTGCAAATAATGATAATTTGAGTTCTTCCATTCCTGTATGTATCCCTTTCATGTTTTTCTCTTGCTTAATTGCTCAGACTAATGTTTCAAGTACTATGTTGAATAGAAGAGATGATAGTGGACATCTTAGTCTTGTTCCTGATTTTAGGGGGAATGTTTTTAGATTTTCTCCATTTAATATGATGCTGTCTATTGGTTTGTCATATATAGCTTATTCAGGTATGGTCCTTCTATGCCTGTTTTTTTTTTTTTTCAGAGTTTTTAGTCATGAAAGGTTTTTGGTTTTTGTTGAAAAGCTTTTCTGTATCTACTGATGTGATCATATAGTTTTTGATCTTGCTTCTGTTTATGTGATGTATTAAATTTGTTTGACTTATGTATGTTGAACCATCATTGCATCTCTTGGTTGAAACCTACTTGATCATGATATAAGGTCTTTTGATAATGTGCTGCATCCTATTTGCTAATATCTTATTGAGGATTTTTGCATCTATGTTCATTAAGGAGATTGGCCTATAGTTTTCTTCTTTAGTTGGATCTTTGTTCAGTTCTTTGGGATCAGGGTGATACTGCTTCCATAAATGAGTTTGGGAAGACTCCATCCCTTTCAATTTCTTTGAAGAACCTGAGGGGTATTGATGATACAACATCCTTAAAGGTTTTGTAGAATTCAGCAGTGAATCTCTCAAGTCCTGGGCTTTATTCAGTTGGTAGATTCTTTATTACTGTGTCAATTTCGTTGCTTGTTATTGGGTTGTTACCATTTTTATACCTTCTTGGGTTAGTTTTAGTAGTTTCATGTGTCTAGGAATTTGTCTATTTCTTCAAAATTTGTTAATTTGTTGTAATATAATATTTTGAAGTAGTTACTATCTTCTGGATTTCCATAGTGTCTGTAGTGATTTCACCTTTTAAATTTCTAATTGCATTGATATGAGTTTTTCCTTACTTTCTCTTGGTAAGTCTGGCTAGGAGCTTATCTATCTTATTTATTCTTTCAAAGAACCAGCTGTTTGATTTATTGATTTTTTTAAAACATTTTTTTAGTCTCAATATCATTGATTTCTGCTCTCATCTTTATAATTTCCCTCCTTCATTTTGGTTTGGGGCTGGTTTGTTGGTTGTTTCTCAGCTATCTTAAGATTTCTAATGAGGTTGTCTATTTGACTTTCTTTGTCTCTTTTAATCAGTTTTAATTTGAAATTTACCATGTCTGATATTAGAATTGCTATTCCTGCTTGTTTTAGGTGTCCTGGTACATGAAATGTTGTTTTCTATCCTTTAATTTTCAGTTTACAAATATCTTTTTGCAGTAGGTGAGTTTCTTTTCCTCTTCCTCCTCCTCCTCTTCTTCCTCCTCCTCCTCCTCCTCCTTCTTTTTTGTGGTGCTGGGGATTGAACCCAGGGCCTTGTGCATGCAGAGTAAGACCTCTACCCCTGAACCACATGCCTAGCCCCTAGATGAGTTTCTTGAATGCAACAGATTGTTGGATTCTGTTTCTTGATCCAGTTGACCAGTCTGGCTTTTCATTGGAGAGTTGAGGCCATTAACACTGAGAAATATTATTGAAATGTGTTGGTTATTTACTACCATTGCCCTTTTATTCATTGGGGTGGACTTTGTTTTTCTTTTCCTAATGTTTTTTGTTGCTGTCTACCCATAGGCCTTACTAGTCTCCTCTGTGTTTTTAGTTGTGTCTGATTCATTATTTCTGTGGAGAATATTAAGTATTTTCTCAAAGGCTGGTTTAGCACTTACGTATCTTCTGAATTTGTCTTTTTCATGGAAATACTTTCTCTATGTAGTTTGAAAGATAGCTTTGTTAAGTAAGTTAAGTTAATCTGGGTTGAAAGTTATTTGCTCTTAGGGCTTGAAATACTTTACTCTTAGCTCTTCTGGCCTTCAGAGATTGTGTTGAGAAGTCTGCTGGGTTTCTAATTGGTTAACCTTTATATGTGATCCCAACCCCCCGGTTGCTTTAAAGTTCTGACTTTTTTTTTTTTTTTTGTCTTTTTGAGACAGGGTCTCATTATATAGTTCAGGCTGGCCGTGGGCTCACTTTGTAGCCCAGGCTGGTCTCAAACTTGCAACGATCCTCATGCCTCAGCCCTCCCAAGTGCTGGGATTACAGGATTGCACTACCATGACCAGCCCTTGTCTGTTTGTTTTTGGTGGATATCTGGTAGTTTAAAAAATGATATGCTTTGGAAGTCTTCTTTTTCATCATAATCATTTGATGTTCTATAAGCATCACTTGTAAACTCTTTTCCTTGTATTAGGGAAATGTTGTTCCATGATTTCTGCAAGTTAGTAACTCCATCTTTGTTGTCTTCTAGTTTTTCTGTAACTCAAATTAGCCTTAAATTGGTTTTCTTGTTGCCATCTAGTAGCTGCTGGATAGTGTTTTCTTGTTCTCTTATTTTCTTTTTGGCATCTCTGAATCCTTCATCATAATTCCCTATTTTGTCCTCAATATCAGAAGTCTGTTTTCACATTGGTCATTTCTGCAATATATGACTTCTCTACAGCTTTTTATTTCAGGTATTTCTGTCTGACATCTTTTCAAGGATTCTAGATCTTTGTTGAATTTGTCATTCAAAATGTGAGCTGTTTTGGTCAGCTGGTCCAGTTTTTTACCTATTTCCCAAAAATTCATCATTGGCATATTGAATAAAATTTCTGTGAACTTTTTGAAGTCATCTATTTTCTTCATCCCTTCTATGAACTTTTCATAGATGTCTGTCTGCCACCTGGTATTTATTTATTTATTTTTGTGGCACCAGGGATTGAACTCACGACCTTGCGCTTGCCAGGCAGGCGCTTAGACCGCTGAGGTAGATCCCCAGCCCTGGTGTTTTTGAGACAGGGTCTCACTATGCTGTTCAGGCTGGCCTTGAGCTCACTTTATAGCCAAGGCTGGTCTCGAACTCACAATGATCCGCCTGTCTCAGCCTCCCGAGTGATGGGATTACAGGTGTGAGCAACCACGCCCATCTGTTGTTGTTCTTTTGAGACAAAGTCTCTCTATGTAGTTTGGGCTGGCCTTGAACTCATGGTGATCCTCCTGCCTCAGCCTCCTGAAAGCTAGGATTACATGTGTGTGCCACCATGCTTGGCTGTCTATCTACCTACCTTTCCTGGCGGTTGTTGTTTTTGTTTTGCTTTGTTTCATTTGGTTTTAAAACAGAGACTGATTATATAGCCTGGGCTGGCCTTACCTGTGACTCTCCTACCTCAGCCTCTAAATGCTGGGATTGTAGATGAGTTCCACCACACCCAGCTTTTTGAATATTTTTGATGGTCGGTTAGTTGAATCCAACTAGATTTGGAACTCATGGATGTTACCCACCCTAATCATGAAATGCTTGCTGGCCTCTGAATTTCTTTCCTGCCTTAATCTTGCTTATCTATAAGGATGCTTGCAGACCACAGGTTCCTCTTCCAGCTGAAACTGGCTGGATCTAAAATGACTGCCAAGATAACCACCAGACAGTCTCTGTCTTCTTTACAGTCCTATCTTCATGCTGAATGACACATACCCCTAGTGCTATGACAGGTGACTATTGCCATGATAAAGACTAGAAAGAGCTTTGAAAGGAGTGATAGATCTTGCCTGAATTCCAAGCAAGACTCCATCAATTCTCAGAAAAGTGATGACTATTCTTTCCCTTTATTAGCCTATTCCTCTTTCCCACTTCTATTACCCTTTCTCTATAATCTCCCAACTCCTAGAGGGTTGAGAGTTGATTTGTGAAGTTTTTGTTTTGTTTTGTTTTGTTTTGAGTTGGGGTTCAATATATCCCAGGCTAGTCTCAGACTCTAGACTTTCCTGCCTGAACTTCCCAAGTGCTGGGATAAAATTGCCTGGCTTAATTTGCGAGTTTCATCTTCCATGTTTTTTCTTTTTATTATTAGTTTTGAGACAGGTCTTGCTGGGTAGCCCAAGCTGGTCTTGAACTTGCAGTCCTTCCTCCTCTGCCTCCCAAGTGCTGGGACTATAGCCTGCATCACTGTGCCTCGCTGCCTGCCTTTGGGCACGAATAAAAGTGTTGGTTGTTGTTCAGTTGGCACTTGATCTTGTTATTGGTTCCACAATTCCCAGAGGACAAAAGGACCCATGTCGAGTTGGAAATTGGTAACAGATCTGGAGTGCTCTAATTAAAGGTGTGCTGTTGCAGTCAGAAATCTAAACTTTTCTGGATAGAGTGACTAGTGCTGTTCGAATTGGAAAAGTAAGACTCTAAAAACTTTAGTTTCTACATAGATAAAACAGAGATGAAAGTGACACTGCCTGCATAAGTCTGCTGTGATGGTTTTATTAAACGATGGAGGTCAAATGCAGCACAGAGCCTGGCACTTGGAGTCGTGCAGACTTCAAAACAGCAACAGCAGAGATGGTCATGTCAAATCATTATAATGTTAAAGGAGGTACAGAGAATAAAGCAAGTGAATAGGGAAGAGGGTGCTTTAGCTAGACTAAATACAGGGAATACAGGCTAAATACAGGGAAGAGGGTGCTTTAGCTAGGCTGAGCAGGTATCATCAGCAGTGAGGTGATCGTGTGTGTGTGTGTGTGTGTGTGTGTGTGTGTGTTCCTGGCGACTGAACCCAGGGTCTTCACACTGAGTGGCATCTCCAGATCCCTTTTTCTATTTTTTATTTTGACACAGGATCTTACTAGGTTGTCTAGATGGTATTCGAACTTGGGATCCTTCTACCTCAGCTTCCTTAAATGCTGACATCACAAGCAAGAACCACTACACTTAGGTGCAAAAAGACCTTTTTCTTTTTTTTAAAAGCTACATAAAGGGATGTGAAGCCTAAAATGAGAGTACATAAAAGTGCGATGCAGACTGCAACATCCCACAAAAGGCGAGAGCACATCACTCCATTTATACTGGAAATAAATTATTATATTCATTCATTCATTCATTCATTCATATATTCCTTTATTTTCTCTTTCCTTGCTTATGCAAAATTGATGAAATCTGGCTGTGAGCCTGCAAATGGGTGGGTTTTGGCATAGACTCACTCATGTGGGGCTCTACAGGGTAGTAGCCATTGTCTCACAGTAGTCCTGGGAGGTTTGCAGTGTTGTTGCCTTTGTACAGAGGAGGAAATTAGGAGTCACCTTTTAATGCTGTGCCTGAGATCACTCCTATTTATATGCATTGCCATTGCCTGTCTTCATTGCCAGTGAAAACACCTTGAGGGCAAGGTGTTATTTTATAAGGGCTCTTGGGCATGTTCATTGAAGTATTTTCTTCTCCTTGCTAAAGTCTCCAGTTCACAGGCTTGCATAGCTCACATCACAAGCATGAAGACAAGTTGGGCCCAGCCAGGCTGGCTTGCACCCTCAAGAAACATCCAGTGTGAATCTGGCTTCTTGAGTCCCAGGGGACAGTGTGCAGCCATCAATAAAAGAAGCGAATATATTTTCTGAGCCCAGGGTCAGCTACATGACCTGATAGTATGACACAGTACTTACAGGCAGACTGTCTGGAAGGACATATGGTTGCCATAAGAGGAGTCATCCTTGATGATGGGCTTGGGGTCAACTAACTTGCTGACTACCAGTAATAATAGGATTAAAATGGGAGGGAGGACAGGAAAGGGAAGGCAAAGCAGGTACAAGTGAAAACAGAAACTAGACTCATCTATCTCTGAATTCTTCATTTTCCTGCACTGAAACCTGGGAAGATGTTGCTTTACTGTTTCTAATCTCCCTGGGGTAACAACTACAAAAGGAGAGCTGGATCTGGTTTTGCAAGAATGATCAGTAAAGAATGGAAATAAGTAAATGTCTTGAAATGCCTAGAAACTTCAAATCTCCCAGGCGCATCAGAAGGGACTGAATCCAGTTAAAGAAGTCCCCTAAGAGACAGGAGATTAGGGTGTGGCCAGCTGGCTGGGCAAGTGAGTGTGACCTATCAATCATAGAGATCCCAGACACATGTACAGAAAAACATTTCCAAGCTCTGTTTCTGGAACCAATCTGAAAATGCTGTCTTCAGTTCTAGAGTGAAACCAAGCAGGTTTTTGATAGGACAGCATAGATCTGACCTCAGCCTGAGGGGTTGGAGATCACAAGATGGCTGCTGTTAGCCTGGAGGCCACGGTGCCCTCTCTCAGTGGCTGACTCTCTGCAGAGCATACTTCTTTGCTTACTTTTAATATATGTAAAACCTCACTACCTTATGTGTTTGTTTTGTCCAGTTCTTTGTTTAGGACAAGAACCTGGAAAGAATCTCTAGAAGGAGTCCACAGCACCCCAGAACCTTGATAATGGGCTTGCTGCATCCACAAGACAGGAGGGAGAGAGTGAGAGAGGAAGAAGAGGAGAAAGGAGGGAGAGAGGGATGTGTTGGCTCCTTTCACCACTCCCTTTTGCTTCGGTTGCTTGGGCACTTGTAGGACTATAGTAGGATGTGAAGTGGGAAGTGTTACATGGCCAAGAAGAACCACAGCTGGCAGGGGATGGTTTGAGTTGATGGATGCAGTGCAGAGAGCAGAGGTCCGAATCAGGGAGAGAATGAGCTGAGGGGCTGGCAGGATGAATAAGAGGGACCACCTTTCCTCCCACCAGGCCAGTTTCCTTTTCAAAGGTTTCAGATCAGTGCTGAGGGGTTGGTGCCTGCAATAAGCACTGGGTCTGGTGTTTGGCTTGGGTTCTGTTTCCTTCATGCAGTGTGATTGTGGGGAAGTCACTTAACCACTGGCCCTCAGGTTCTTCACCTTTGAAGTGGACAGGACATTACTGAAAGCAGAGTTATTGAAAAGATATGAAACATCTTGCAACCTGCATTGTACACACTTGAGTCCTATCCTTGGGGTTTTCTGGAAATGACTGGAAGGGATGATGGTGGGTGACAGCACCAGAGGGGCACATCCTGGTACATTTCACCCACAAAGTGCATATCCTCACCTGCCTGCATTTTGTAGTCATTTCCAACTTTATGGATGGGAGCTCCATTGGGGTATCCACCGATGCCAGCCAGCTTGCAGGCCACCCACTGCCTCGTTCATCCCTGCAAGCCAGCTTCTCCTAGCCTCTCATCTGAGGGGCGCTGGGAGGACAAGATAGTATATGCTCAGTCAGCGATAACTTACTTCAAGTGAGGCTAAGTGGGAGGAAGGAAGAGGTGGGAGGCGAAGAAGGGACACAGAAAGGAGGTCGGTTTCTTTTCACTGACCCCAGCCTCAGCCTTTGCACTGCTCATTGTAACTCCTGTCCCCAGCACAGATTCTGATCCTGAATTGCCCAGAGCTCCTGGTCATTCATTTTCTCCAACTCCTTTCCCTTTATCTCAGCTACACGTAAGCAGAGCAAGCCTAGAGGAGCGAAAAAGGAAGGACTAAGAATGTCTGAAGCATTTGAACACCACATTGTAGTATACACAGTTGTTCCACATCCGTGACCCCACGTGAGCCTGCTAGAGAAGCTCCTGCCATAGTTGCCCCATTCTGCAAGTGGAAGCTGCGATGTGGTTAGCTCACCTGGTTAATTCAAGTCATACAGCTTGGACGTACTAGAGCTGGGGTTGGACCCTTAGGTCCAATCCTTGGACCTTTCCCCAGTTAGTAGGGGGCAAGGCAGTGCCTCTCAGAGGAAAGCTGAACCTTAGCAGACCTAGAATAGGAATTATCTATGAAATACCAGGAGAGTTTTAGATAAATTACCCCATCTACAAGCCCTGCCCAATCCAAACCTCACCTTTAGTTTTTTAAGGAAACTCAGGATCATATAGTTGGGGAACAAAAATCACACAGCACCTCTTGGTACTCAGAGCACTCAAGGAAACAGCAAGTTGTAGTGAGAATAAACGAAGGTATTGGTCTTTCCTACTTGGCCCAATTCAGAGAATCAGGTGTGCAGAAACTCACGAGTCTGCATTGCTAATGCCTTTCTTTCTCCAAAATAAAAGGACAGAACTGGAAAATGTCACCATCTGGCTTAGAACTCAGTAGAACAAATATGAGTTCAATAATCCACTTTAAGATAGGCTTTCCTTTTATACCTTTCCTAAGACAATCAGAATATGACTCAGAAGCCTGGAATATTATTAATATAAAAGGACTGTTATGCTATCAACTGCAGATAACAGTGTGTTCCGACAAGAATGTTCTGCAAAGGACAAAGATAAACCAAAACAGTCAGCACAGCACCACCTGAGCCCTCTCTGTAGGACAAGACATCTGATTTTATTTTCAGGACAAATTCTTTGGATCACATCATACTCACCTGGCTCTTAAAGCCTATTCTTGAGATAATGTTTAACTGATTTTCTGTTCTTGAGAATAAAATCTTAAAAATGCCTAGTTTTTTTTCTTTGATCCTTTGCCCAGTGCAGTTACTGCTTATGCCAAGAAACCACACCTAACCTTCCTTGTACTGTTGCTGAAAAATTCTCTTCTCTCTGAACCCCCAGTCACTTTTCTTTAGACCCTCAGAGCAACCTGTTGCGGATCAGCACCGAGGTCCCCTGTGGTGAACTGAAATGAGATGTAACTTTAGAGTCTGGTCCCTCCACTGCACCTGTCCTTGTCTAGAGAGACTCATGGCTGACTGTGGCCTCATCAACGCATTAGCAGACCAGTCACATAACTGCTGCCCCGGAACAAGAACCTAGGGTCCCTGATGATCGGCTTTAACGAGGGGTCGGGGCCAACGTGGAATCCCCCTGCGAACAGGGCAGGGCTAGTGGCTGGGGTAAATATAGATCCGAGAAGGGGTTTCTTATGGGGTTCTTTATTCATCCACGGTACTGTAGGTAAAGCACGCTGTCTGAAACCTTATTTGCTAAGATAGTCTTTCTGAAACTAAAAGCGCTTCATCGGTGCCTTCCCCTGCCCTCAGGATAAAGTCAAAGCTCAAGGTTTTCCTCGCTGCAGCCTGTTTTCCTTTAGGACCTCACACCTCGCAGTCCCACCTGCCCACCCCCCCACTACCCCAAGGAAAGCACAGCCTACACAGCATGTCAGTACGATGATGAGTGTGAACCCCTATCCTCAACACGGGTCCGTGCTCCTGAAGGTGGCAGGTAAATGGGCAGAGAGAGCAGTGCCACTGGAGTTTAGTTCTAGGTGTCACGGGAACTCTTGGAAAGGATGCCTAGGAGTCAGCCGATCAGAGACTTCCTGAAAGGAGTGACGTGAATCTAACCCTAGAGGATCACGGCCGGTCAGGAGGGTCAGGAGGCAGTGTTTCAGCAAACGGAATGGAGGTGCAAGTGCAGGAGGCCAATACGAACCTGAACTCCAGAAAACGGGGAAAAGGGCTATTAATGGCATTGCGAGTGCTGCAGTATAGACCTGGAATGTCCTTCAAGACCCGTGTCATCTCTGTCTGTCTCTTCCTCTCTTTCTCTTTGTGCTGTTGGAAAGCGGCAGAAACTGGAACGTGCAGGAGCTGATAGAAGGACTTCTGGTCCCTGAGAGTGTGCCCTGAGGGAGAGGGGCCCCAGCCTCTGCTCTCTTTTATCCCCAGACATAAAGTGAATGGGCTTCCTGTGTCTCTCAGTCCTGCAGTGATGCACTGCCCCTCCACGGGCCTCCAAACAGGGCCAAACAATCATGGATTTAAACCTCAAAAAACTGTAAGCCAAAATAAACATTTTTTCAGGGGTGGGGTGTTACCAGGCCTTGAACCCAGGACCTTCCCACTGGGGTATAGTCCAAGCCCTTTTAAAATTTTCTTGTGTTGATACAGGGATACAGGGTCTTGCTCAGTGGCTAAGTTGCCTAGGCTGAGCTCAAACTTGAGATGCCCCTGCTGAAGATTCCCAGAGTGCTGTAAACCCTTTTTCTTTTTAAATTGATTATCTCATGTATTTTGTTATAGTGATGGAAGACTGACTAACACAGTGAGACATGTCACTAGGCTGGTGGTGGTGGTGTGTGCCTGTTATCCTAGCACTCAAGACACTGAGGCAGGAGGATTGTGGGTTTGAAGACAGCCTGGGTTACACGGAAAGACCCTGTCCCACTCCCCTAAAGTGTGAAACTAGAGATGGATAGGAGCAAGATCTTACTAAGGCTTTCTAAGCACTGCCAAGGAGTTTAGCCTATCTCTTTAAGCTTCAATTAAAGTGAACAAAAAATTAAGGAGAGAAGGAAGGAGAGAGATAGAGAGACAGAGACAGAGTCAGAGAAATGAGCCAAGAAAACACCAAACTGTATTAGCCTTGCTTGGTCAACACACATTTGTTTAAAGCAATTGTGCAAATCTCTGTGACACCCCAGAGGGAATATGCAGCAAAGAACACCCAAAGTTCCCACAACTCTTGCTTAAAAACCTCAGTGACTGGGTGTTATGGTTTGTGTCTGGATATCCTTCCAAAGCCTCACTTGACCATACGGACAGGGTTCTAAAATTTGTGATTAATTCATGGTCCAATGCTGGGATTATGGGTGGGTGTGGCCTACATACAATAAAAGGGACAGAAAGAGTCTTCTCTGTGAGCTCCTCTCCTTTTGCTCTTGTTGCTTTTGCTGTCTTTCACCACCATGAACTGTTACCCTCTGCCTTGTGCCACCCTGCCTTGGAGCTAGCTGATTATGGACTGAAACTTCTTCTACAAACTGTGAACTAAATAAACCTTTCCTTCCTTCATTTTGGGTGTCAGATATTTTGTCTCAGCAGCAAGAGAAAAGTAACTAACACAATGGGGATGTGGGGATGGTGACATATACCTGTAATCACAACATTTTGGGAGGTTGAGGCAGGAGGATAGCAAATTTGAGCCTAGCTCAGGCCAGTTAGTGACTTAGCAAGACCCTGCCTCTAAATAAAAAGAAAAAAGGACTGGGGATGTAGCTCAGTGTAAAGAGCCTGGGTAAAATCCCTAGTACCACAGTAAATAAATAAATAAATAAATAAATAAATAAATAAATAAATGTTGAAAAGGGCTGGGGATGCAGCTCAGTGCAAGGTCCTGGGTCCAGTCCCCAGTGCTGGAGAAGCAAACGCATTGTGGGTCTATGTCCTCACTCTCCTGACATGCGAGCATATAGTAGTCACCCTGTTGTGCTCTGCCTTCAGCTGTGTAGGGATGCAACCAGAATCCCCTGTCAGACACTGGATGCCTTGATCTCAGACTTCCCAGCTTCCGGAATTATGAGAGTAAATCTCTGTATCTTGTAGATTGCCCAGTCTTCTACATTTTGTAACAGCAGCATACGTGCACTCAGGCCCCAAATGTCACCTGAAGAATTTGAATTTTTTTTTTCTGATATTAGAGACTGGTTCCAGAACTTTCACACTGAACTGAATCTCTAGCTCTTAGAATTTTTTTTTATTTTGAGACAGGGTCTCACTAAGTCATTAAGTTCTCCAAACTGGGCTTGGACTTGAGATCCTCTTGCCTCAGCCTCCTACAGTGCTGGAATTACAGGTGTGTACCACCACACTCAGCTTGAAGTTTGGATTTAAGTTAAACAGTAATGAGGGGCATGAAATGTTTTCCATACCATCTCTCCTCTCATCCAGAAACTACTATCTACTTTCAGTTTCTTGAATTTGACTTCCCTAAGGACTTTATGCAAGTGAAATCACGCACTGCTTATCCTTTTGTGTCTGGTTTTATTTCACTCAGCATCACGTCTTCAAGGTCTGACCATGTCATAGCACATTGTGGAGTTTCCTTGCTTTTTAAGGCTGAATGCAATTCCACTGTATGTTTACACCATATTTTATTCATCTACCCATTGATGGACATCCAGGTGACTTTCTTTTAGCTATTGTGAGCAGTGCTGGCATACACAGGGGATTGACAAGTATCTCTTCAAGGCCTTGCTTTTGATTCTTTTGTTTGTACACCAAATGTGGAGTTGCTGGATTGTATGGCAATTTTATCAAGTTACATAATTTTATCCTTATGTGAATCTTAAAACATTATTTTGAGTGTTTGAATGATTTCATTATATAACAGAATTCGCTCACTCAAGTTCAATCTCTTTTCAGTTAAGAAATATTAATTAAGAACCTACATTGTTCTAAGCACTAGGTACACAACAGTAGCCCAAACAGGAAAAAAATTCTTTCTAGAAATTTGAATGCAAAGTGAATATTAATTTATTTTAGGAAGCTATTATTAACTTTTTAAGTATAATGGTATTGTGGATATGTTTTCAAAAGAATTTTTTAGTCAAGCATTTTCTTTCTTTCTTTTTTTTTTTTTTCCCCCAGCACCGGGGATTGAACTCATGACCTTGCACTTGCCAAGCAGGCACTTATGCCACTGAGCTAAATCCCCAGCCCTAGTCAAATGTTTTTAGACACACATACTAAAAGATTTATGAGTAGACTAACATGATATGTGGGACTTGTTTTAAAATAACCCAGTGGGAGCTGGGTATGATGGTACATGACTGTAATCCCAGTTAAATGGGAGGCTGAGGCAGGAGGATCTCAAGTTTGAGACCAGCCAAGGCAAATTAGTGAGACTATCTAAAAATGGGAGAGGCATTAGGGGTATAGCTCAGTGGTAGAGCTCTTGCCTAGCATGCACAAGGTCCTGGCTTCGATCCCCAGCATGATGGGATCCAGGAAGCCCAGTGGGATGGTAGATGCAGGAAAGTGGGTGAGGGTACAGAGGAGACAGGAGTCAATGATTGCTGTCTCTGGGTGAGGATGGTAAGGAGATGCGTTGTGCTGCCCTTCTCACTTTGGCACATGAATGATATTTTAAATAATAAAAAGTGAAGAAGCCAGGTGTGGTGGCACACACCTGCGATTCTAGCATTCTCTGAGGCTCAGGCTGGAGGATCACAACTTTGAACTCAGCACAGCATTTGAGCAACTCAGTGAGACCCTGTGTCAAAATAAAAATTTAAAAAAGGGCTGGGGATGCAGCTCAATGTGAAGGCCTTGGATTCAATGCCCAGTACAGTAAGAGGGGGAAAAAAAAGAAAAAAAAAAGGGAAGAAACAGAAGCCTTTCTCTGCGGAGTTTACGGATTAGTGTTGGAATTTGTGTTTATGATGACATCAGCATCAAAGTCAGGCAATACGATGCTACAGTGCCCGAAAGGAACAGGACTGTGTGGCAGGTTAGAGGAACACGAGTGAAGAAATTGAGTTCCTCTCCAGGATGTGGAAATGCAGGCATCCTGGGTTCCAGAGAAAACTTGATGCAGGCGGTGCCTTGGGAGAGGATGCTGCTGGACTATTCTGAATATGTCTAAGTACATAACTAACTTGCAGTTGCTAATCAGCAAGTACGTAACAAAGTATTTGATTTTTTTCAGAATTATGAGGTATATTATTAAAAATAAACTCATTGTGCCCAGCATGGTGGCCACAGAATTGTTTTCTCTTTAAATGGTACTCCCTGGTGTAGAGTATACATTGTGAGGCACTTCTCCAGACCCGGGCTTCGGACAGAACTTCCTGACCCCAGTCTGGAAGGCACAGGGCAGCAGAACCCAAGGCCACCGCGGTAATCTAAGGGGGTCCCTTCCTCCCTCCGCTCTGATCCAGGGAGCTTCTGGCCTGACCTGAAGGGGTGGTGTGATTTGTGAGTTGTTACTTAATGTCTTTTGTATCTCCTGTTTTTGGTTCAGATTACAACCAGTAAACAACCAACCTCCCAAAAGAAAAAAAAGTTTCCGGTGTGGAAATGTGAGGCCATCTGTTTCTCATTCTATCCCCCCTCAGCTGGATTTCTTCCCTGCTCATCTCTCTCCCTCCCACCTCCTAAAATACACAGCTCAGTTGGGCGCTAGTGACCTAATTTGACTACATTTGCTTTAAAGAGAATGCTGGGTTTGTTACTGGGATTAAACTGGGAAGTTCCTTGTTTCCCTTCATAACACTTAGTTTGGATTTACTTAAAATTTTTTCTCCGTGAAAATTCTGTACTTAATCTAAACAACAGGTACATCTGAATACAGTAATGAGTATAACAAGTCTGATTAAGCCAAATGTCATCTTGTTGAAGGTGATACAAAATTTCATCTTAATGTCCTGCTAACAGACACATTTAAATTTAGCCAAGCAGGATACTTGTTGGCCCACCCACTCAGGATGCCTCCTGTCTCTCAGAAGCTATTCCTAACCCCCATTTCTCTTCCCCAGTTCCTAGTGGTGTGTACCTCATTCCTTTGGACACCCTTGCTCCAGTCCTGAGAGTGTCCTCTCTCTGCCTCTGTCTCTCTCAATAAATGTTCCTTGGAAATCATTCTTTGATATTGGGGAACATGGACTCAGTACATCCAGTTGGGAGTTAGAGCTCCTGTATCACTGGGCTTACAGGGGGTGGGCCACAAAGCTTGGCTCCCCATCTTCTCCCCCTCAGAACAGGGGATTGAACCCCGGAGCTCTCTATCACTGAGCTATACCCTCCAGCCCTTTTGACTTTTTATTTTGAGATAGACTAAGTCTCATTAAATTGCCCAGGATTGCCTCAAATATATGATCCTTTTGCTTCATCTTTGTGAGTAGCTGGGATTCTACATATGCACCACTGTGTCTGGGTTGTCTTTAGCTTTTTAATAATAGTAGGCTAAAGGGGCTGAAGTGGTATCTCATTGTGACTGTGATTTGCATTTTCCTAGTGATTAATGATTAATGATGTTGAACTCACTGTGTTCAAGGCCGGTCTTGAACTCAGCAATCCTCCTGCCTCAGCCTCTGGGATTGCAGGTGTGTGCTACCTGATTTGGCTAAAAAAATTTTTTTTTGAACTGAGAGAATAGTTCAGTGGTAGGGTGCTAGGTGGTATCACACACACACATTTCAAAAACTTGGAGCAGTGTGTGATGGCCTGGGATGTAATCCCAGCACACAGGAGGCTGAGGCAGGAGGATTGCTGAGTTTAAGTCCAGCCTGAATTACATAGCAAGACCCTGTCTCCCCCCACCCCCGCCGCCAATAGGATGCTTGTTGACTTTTTCATCAATCGAGGTTAAAAATGCAACACTACTAGTCTATAGTGGAGGTAACTAAAATGTTGCCAGCCCTGCTTCTCTCCTGAGATGCAGGAGTCTGTTGTTTATCTTTAGAAATTGTCTCTAAATTGCTTTAGTCTGGTGTTACAGGTCCCTCTTGTGTTGGTTGCTAATATTGTCTTGCTTCTGTTCTTACAACCAGGAAGGCTGACTCTGAATTGAGTTCATCAGTGTAGTGCTCCTCCTCCACCCTCAGTGTCATCACCAGCACCCTGATCACTGCCTGCATCTCCATCATCACCACACAGTGTGTGTGCAGTGAGTCCTGATGGAAAAGCGGCTAGGGTACTTCAAATCCTATGCTAGATAGATCTGAAGTAATGTATTACTTTTTGTGACATGGGAGACTGAACCCAGGAAATTCACAACCGGCTACATTTCCAGCTCCTTTTTAATTTTTTTCTTTTTTTTTACTTTTGAGACAGGATCTCCCTAAATTCCCAGCCTCCCAGAGTGCTGAGATTACAGGGTGTGTGTGTGTGTGTGTGTGTGTGTGTGTGTGTGTGTGTGTCTGTGAGAGCTTACTGGCTTATCCCTGAATTTTATTTATTCCCAATTGTGTTCCCTTGAACAACTTACATCTTTGCATGTTAGTTTCTGCACTGATGAAGTGGATGTGACACTAATACTCATGGAGCCATTTTCAGGATAAAAAGAATAATATAGTGCCTGATGTAGAGGCTCAAAATATATTCCTTCTTTTCCCATTCATTTCTTCTTTTTCTAAGGAAGACAAAAGTTGTTGCAAAGAAAGAGTAAAGAGATAATTGAAGTGAATTGTGAACCTTTTGTAAGAATTGAATAATCTTTAAATTACTTACATAATGATGAGCAATTTGATAAATATCAAGCCAGGCGTGGTGGTGCACATCTGTAATCTCAGTACTTAGGAGGCTGAGGCAGGAGGATCATTGGAAGTTTGAGACCAGCCTGGGCTACAAAGTGAGCCCAAGGCCAGCCTGAATGGCATAGCGAGACCCTGTCTCAAAAAAACACAAAGACAAAAAAAAATCAGATTAAAAAAATGCTTATCTCTGTGCCCCTTACAATATGTTTTGCTTTCTGTTTTCCATCTTCCTGCCTTTCCTGTCCTTTCTGGGGAAGGTGAAAGGCCCTGGCTTTTTCTCTCATGGTTCACATCTGCAGGTGCCTGTTTCTTCTGTCCTAGAGCTATGTTTGCAGCAAATCTCAGCACCAAACACAGACACATTTTATTGAGATTAGTCAGGAGACTCTTGTGTACAAAGTATTCATGAAGGCACTACTGATTATACATAATTATGTGCCTGCTTGAAATAAAGGATTTCTCCTCCCCCTGCATTCACATACTACAATGTGTGGTGGGAAAATTTCATTTAGCCCTTGCCATACACTGTCTCGTTGTTTTAGGTTGCTTGTTCTCACAGATGCATTTCCAGGATCCTTTCGGCTGCCCCAATTCCTCTCTGACTTCCTACTGACAAGCACAGGCTTCGCCACAAAGTCGGCTTTAATAAATATTTATTGAATTAAGGTGAATTGTGTATCTTGTTTTTCTAAGGATACTGGAAATATTTCCAAAGAGGAGCTTTGCCTTCTATTCTTGTACCCCTTTTTGCTCTTCTCATCCCACCATGATGTTCAAGGGATGGTCAATACGTACGTGATCATATTCACAGGACGCAACTGAGTAAAGCAGAGGCCCTAATGCTGCAAGGAACCTTAACACTGCAGTCTGAATTCCCTGACAATGACCCCACCGAAGGTCATTCTGCTAACACACACACACACACTCTCTCTCTCTTTCTCTCTCTCACACACACCCTTCACACCCTTGCAGTAGCAATTCTTCCCCTGAGAGATACACAGCTTACCAAGGCAGCCTTTTCAGTCAAAAGTCCTTCTTAGATGGAGCCACAAATGTTCTCCTCGTCCCCTTCATCTGAGATCTAAAATCTATCCACTGGAGGAATATGAAATACTTTTAAATCCATTTTCCATATGACAACCCATCACATATTCAAAGAGAGACTTTTCCTTTGTACAAAATCTTCCTGGCACATGGCCAAAACATACCCGAATTCTTTTCACATCCCCATTCCTTTGTCTTTCCCTCTTCTCCTTCCACGTCTTGGTCCTCAAAGCCCCCGTGCAGCAGCAAGCTGTTTGCTCTCCTCGAGCGCTCTAAGAGTTTCAGCATCACTGCTATATGGAATGGCTTGAAACCCTTTGCCAACAAGCACTCTCTTACTGGTTTGATTCCTCCTTGGAACTAATTATAATTATCATCATGTGCATTAATTGCGAATTCCTGTGTTCCAGGCACTGTGATAATTGGCTTTCATATGTTACTTCTTTTAATTCTCCTAAACTTGTGAGTGTTATAACCACAGATCAGCAAGCCAAAGCTCAGTAAAGATAAATAATTTTCTTAAATAGTAAACAGCAGAGCTGGGATTGGAATCCAGAAATGTCTTATTTCCGGGCCCATGTTTACAACTACTGTGGTGTACTGCCTCTTAAAGTTAAATGGATCAGTCTGTTCAGCACCAAGTTTGTTTATTATCAGTACTGGATTCTTTTTGCTTGTCTTCCCTAATTTCCATTTCCCCTCTCAATTATGCAGCTGAACAAGTCTACTTGATCCTAATGTTTAATTTTTCATCCTTTATAACATTCTTCTTCTTCCTTCTGATGCGAAGCCATTTTCTTTGTGTCTTTTAACCTTTAAAAAAGATGCGGTTTCAGAATTGCGGGGTGACATGTCTGCCTTGTCAAAGTCACCTCGAATTACCTTACCACATGACATAGCAGACGGAAGCATGTTTACATACAAACATTCATGCGTTCACATCCACACAGTGTGTATCTATGACAGGGTGGGATGATGCTCCAGTTACCTTGGCAACATGAAAAATAAATTGTGTTCTCTGAAATACTCCCCTTAGACCCAATTAAAATTCCATTTGCTGATGTAGCTTTCTTTCCCCAAATCAAATCTTTCACAGAGAACTTGAAAGCCATTATGTCAAACAGTTTTCTTCTACTTAAGGCAATCACCCAGCTGGAAATTTCAGAAATAAACCCAGTTTCGAATGCTTGGTCAGGAGATTGTGTTCCCTATACCAGGGCCATCAGTGGGTGAGGAGTCTCTGTGTACATTAAAGATGTGGCTTCCTCTTAACCAGTCACCGCACACAGGACCAGTTCGAAGCCTTAGGTTCGAAGTCTTTAAGGCTCCCAAATTAAATTTCATAAGCACATTACACATTAAAAAGAAAACAATTATTTTTTGGAACATGGAATTTATTCCCAAAACAAAAATATTCTCCTGTACATCAGTACAAATTGTATGACTTGTTTAATAAAAGAAAACTTAGCTGCTTTGGAAACAATTTGCTGTCTGTTGACAGTGTTAGGTCTCCACAGAAGCAACTGCTTTCAAATCCCCAGAAAGACTCACCTAATGCAATGGAGCAATGGCTTTTGGCATGATTTGCTTTTAGATTTCTGGATCTGAGATAATCTGAATGCCAGTCATTGGTGTGATAAGTTGGATAGGTTCTCTGAGACTTAGCATACTCATTGCATCTCAGGTATTCTAGTAAATTCAAGGTGGTGTGGAGACTAAAAGAAGGGGCCATACTTCTGCTTTGTACTGGTGAATATAGCTTGTAAAGGGTGGGGTTGCAACTTCCTCGAGTTGGGCTCTAATTTGTAGCCTTCCCTTACTTGAGCTCAGGAACTCCCCATCCCAAAACCCTCCCCTCTCAAGGCTGATCTGTAAACAGCACCCGAGTGCTTGTTCCAGCCCCTCCAGGCTCCTTGCGCTATGCTCCTGCCTTGGCAGATCTCTAGCAGCTCATTGCTCTCAGTGTTATCTCTCTGTTTTTGATTCCATACTTTGGACTTCTTTCTTGATCTTCAGACCTTGTATCCAATCGTCTACATCACCTCTCTAAGCAGATGTCCAGAAGAATACTTCAAAAAGGAGACATTGTTTTACTGTTCATAACTTGCACTTTTTTTTTTTTTTAGGCAGAGTCTCACTATGTAGTGAAGGCTGGCCTTGAACTCACTTATGTAACCCAGGGCAGCCTCATATTCATGTTGGTTCTCTTGCCTCAGCCTCCCAAGTTCTGGGATTACAGGCATGCACCACCACACAAAGCCAGTGCTGCAGTCTTTCCAATTCCATCATCTTTCCTTTATTAATATCTCTCAAATTCCCAGGGAGTTCTGTCCTCAAGACATCATCTATTTTTTTTTTTTTGTGGCACCGGGGAACAAACTCACAACCTTGCACTTGGCAGGCAGGCGCTTAGGCCACTGAGCTAAATCCCCAGCCCTTGTCATTTTGAGACAGGGTCTC
>RJWT010016491.1:0-12487 GCA_004365215.1 Cuniculus paca | reverse complement strand
TCTCAGTTGGCTTTTTTCCATTGTTGGAGCATCAAGTATCCCATCTGAGTAACTCTGGGGCAGAACTACTCCTGGTGGAAGCCACATTCCTGCAGCTTACCTGTGGCCCTGTCCCTAGCCCCGCTCTCCTCCACCATGCTGTGAGCAGCTTTCCTCCACCATCCCCTCTGCACTACCACCAAGCTGAATTTGCCTGTACCTCATTCACGACTCCCAGTTTCCAGGATTGTGAGGAAATAAAGGTCTACAGTTTAAAATAACCAGGCTGTGGTGTTTCGCTATGGCAGTTTTTCTGTGTTTAACACAAACAGCTGCGCGGCGTGCAGGACGGCACAGACTCATTTTACTCAGTGTGGGCCATGATGTTTAACTTTGATAGTACCACTGCAGTTGTTTGAGGGCAGGATCTCACTATGTAGCCCAGGATGGCTTCAAACTCATGCGATCCTCCTGCCTCGGCCTCCTGGTGCTGGGATCTCAGGCCTGTGGCACAACGCCCGGTTTTAGTGGCACTTTTTATGATGTCATTACCATATGAGGGAAGAGGCACTGGAGAGGTGATCTGCTGCTCTTGCCCTCAAAAAATGTGTAATTTAGATAGAGAAACCAAAAATGATAGCATTATTTTTATCATCTTGGGGTTTGCACTGTGTCAAGTCTCCCCTGTTTTAAAGAAGCTGAGCTGTACTTTCACAGGTGCAAAAGGCCTGAGCAGAAGCAGTGGGGGCTGCAGGAGGTCTCCAAGGTTTCTGGAGACATGAGCCTCTTAGCTCTCTGCACTGCCACCTGTGACCTGCACCCTCTGCCCCACCATCAGCTTCCCCACCTCAGGCCACTGGCCTGCCTTCCAGGCGGAAAAGGGGGAAACCAGAAAAGTCAGGTACATGATAGCTGCCATAACCTTCAGGGAATCCAGAGCACCCACTTCTGCTCCCTTCTAAGCAGTCAGAACTGGGTCTTATGGCCACTGCAGTTGCAAATCAATGGTGAGAAATGACACGTTATGTAGCTGGATACTGCAGAATGAAGCGAAGTTGTCATTTGCTAAGAAGCCCTGTAAGAAAGAAAAATAAAATGGGTATTGCATAGTGAGCTGGTACCTCTACTACACTTGCTATGAACTAGATATACATCATGTGCAGTCTTCCCAGGAACCCTACCGATCCTGCGGTGGAGATGAGGAACTGAAGGAACTGCAGACCCTGAGAACAGAACCACCAGGAAGCAGCTCAGGTGCGGGACTAGATGGAGAAGTGTGTTGCTAAAGTTGTTCTTCCCATCCTTCTCTTCTGGAAACCCTAAAAAGGGCTGTAACTCTGTGTGTTGTGCATTTAAAGACAACAGGCATAGGGAAGAGGCACGGCTTGAGCTCAGAAGCAGAGATCTCCACTGGGGACAGGAGCAGCCCATGGCAACTCCCGTTGGGGTCATCGCTCATTGGCCCTTGGAACACAGATGTCACTGAATCCACTGTGCTCCAGTGCTGGGAGCTTTCTCATCGACACCTGCCGAAGATGGCCCTGGAGTCTGTTCTGTCCACCTGACCCAGCCGTGCACTGTGTGAACACACCAGCCTTCAGTGCAGCGTGCAGTATGAGAATTTGCTAAGAGCTCTGAATGTGGACAAAGGCCACTAAGTAAGAGCTAAAGCAGTGGCCTCCTTAGGAGGTCAAATGTGTGCTTTTATATCAAGGTGCAAAGAGTGTGTGCAGGCTGTCACCTCACAGTGATGTCAGTGTCTTAGGAAGAATTTAACAGCATGGCACACTCAGCACAAAACTGACAAAAATCTCAACCACTCTGTCATCAACTCAATGGGAAGGCCTAGCATACTGTCAGTCGCACAGGCATTCCTAAAAATAGTTTGATGATCAAAGGAGAGGAAAACGTGTGGGTACTGATAATGGTCTCACTTGAACAGACCCAGCTTTAGAGAGGCAAAATAATATCTGGTACTAGTGTCGTCAATATAATGCTTAGAGACTGTGGGATCCTGGAGTGCTGTGAAAAGTGGTACTTATTGTGAGATGTCTCAGGTTTGCCTCATGAAAAAGCTCTTGTTTTCTTGTCAATACTATAAGGGTGGCTGGATAAATTGTTTCTATTCAAACTTATTCTTTTTCTCCCACTGAGAAAGTTCAAATGACAATACTATTGAGTGACAAGACAGGCTCAGCATTAAAAAGAGATGTTAATAAATTTGTGGTATGAAAATGCTCTAAAATTTTTTTTGAAGAGAATAAAACCAAAAGAAATAAAACAGAATAGAGTCAATCAAAACAAAACAATGAACATGATACAGGACTTCAAAACAAGATAAAAAGAAATCAATAATGGCTACCATAATGCCTCTTGCTATCTTCAAAATAACTGACCATACCATCAGGCATAATAAAATCAACCAAAAGAGAACAAAATAGAACCAATCAAAACAAAACAATGCAAGCAATACAGGACTTGAAAACAAGATAGTTGGATTGTTTTGCTCCAACTTTTTGATCTGTAAAAGCTTCGATCTTGGAAAAGCATACGTAAATTCACACAAACTGAAAGACAGTTTTTGCAATTTTTGGAGGAAAGAAGGAATGCATAGTAAAGCTATCCATGCCATTTTAACACAGTGGTCAGTTTTCTTATTTTGTTTTCATTTATTGCAGTATTGGGGAGGGAACCCAGGTGTACATCCCCAGCCCCTTCTTATTTTTAATTTTGAGATAAGGTATTGATAAACTGCTAACCTGCTCAAGGTGGGCTCAGACTTGGGATCCTGCTTAGGCTTCCCAGAGTGCTGGGATTACAAGTATGCATGCACCACAACACTTGTTTCAGTGCTCAGTTTTGATGCAAATAGAAAAAGAGTGTCAATTATGAAAGAATTATTCTGGGTATGGGTCGTATCCCTACTCTTTGTATGATTTTCCTTACATGCAGTTTATTTACTTCTACAATTGAAAAGTATCTTATGGACATGAACTCTTTTGGTTTGTATACTTATGACAATATTTTTCTTTTAAAAGTCATCAGCAGCAAATGTTCAGTTTTGGGGTATCAGAATATCTAAATGGTTTTTGCATAGTCACTTAAATCGATATTTTAATTGCGCTTTCCAGGAGAAGTAGACTTGTTTTTCTGCTGCATTTCCAAAAGACACAGGGAGCTTCAGGCTCAGGAGCCTGGGCTGTGGGCCAGCCCCTCTCAGGTCAGCAGCACAGTGGGGCTGCGTCTCCCAACAGCCCTGTCTCAGGGGCTCTGTGCACTCTGAGACACTGCTGCGCACTTCCCACTGATTCGGGAGAGATTTGCAGGATCATTTTCTCTTCAGATCACTGCACCAAGGCCAGTCTTGCTTAAATGGTTCTGAAAACATTGGGACTGAGTGAATTTTACCAAAACACTTGGTGACAGTGCTCACTTGATGTTTTGCAGACAACAATATAATCACTTTAATCATGATTTTCTTTCCAGTTCTAACCCAGCAGAAATCTGCACATTGTGGCTGATTTCTCCAGTGGCATCTGTTTCCCCAGGGCCACGGAGCTGTTGGTGACCAGGTGTAGGGTGATGAAGGCAGATGGAGAATGGGACAGGGCCGAATCTGCAGTCCAGTTCAGGAGGTAGGTCCCTAACCTGACGGAGGCCCCACATCCTCACAGTTGCAATCCCTGCAGGCCACATGGAGGTGACAGGTGGCTCAAGCCTAGAATCTCAGCACTCACGAGGCTGAGGCAGGAGGATCATGGAGAATTACACAGTGGGTTCAAGGTCAGCCTGCACTACATAGTGAGACCTTGTCTTCGAAAAACCAAAATAATACTAATAATAATGATAACAGCAGTGAGAAAGATGGGTGACACTGACTGCCCTTGATGCTGTGCCACCAGCAGCCATGTCCCAGTAGGACTCTCCCCATCTGGCAAGGCAGAGAGCAGCAGGAGCAATGATGGGGTGGGCTGAAGGGGCCATCAGGTTGTGCCCCGGCCAGATGGACCTGCACACATCCTTCTCCTGGCAGCCATTGGCCCAGGCAACTCCTCTTCACTCTCACTGTTTGTTTTTCTAATAGAAAAGTTTGGATCTAATTTTAAAATCATGCCTTGGTACAGTCTATCTTCAGAGAAGTTGTGGCAAGTGCCAGGGTGCCTGGGACCACACTACTCAGGTGTGTGGAAGAAATCAGGAATATGCCAAGACGAAGAGGGAGAGGGCAATCTCTGGCATCCAACCCAAGCAGTGCAAGTCTATGAGAGGTAAACACAGAGGAGATCGAGAGTTACACACCTGAAATGTCTGAAGTGATGTCAACTGAAGTGAAGAAACAACTTCATGAAGTTATAAGAGAAATTAGAACAGAAACTCTATCCCAGGTAAAAGAAGAAATGAAAAACATAATAAAAGAAATACTCAGCATCTCTAAAGAAGATACAGATAAAAAAAATAGAGGAGGATAGAAAATGAGGGAAACCATGAATGAACAATATAAAAGAGATTTAGAATGCATGAAACAGATTCAGAGATATCCAAGGAATTAAAAACTCCATTGAAAGCTGGCAAAATCACCTGACAGAAACTGAAGCTAGACTTTCAAACCTTGAAGACAGGTTTGCAGCTTGTGATCACGAAAGGAAAGAGCTCTTAAAAATAACAAGGACTCAGGAAGCAACAATTCAACAGCTGTTAGATAACTCAAAGAGGTATAACTAAAGAGTTAAAAATGTGAGTGAAAGAGCAGGGGTCAAGACAAATGACATCAGGACCTTATTTACAAAAATAATTTGAGAACTTCCCAAGCATGGGTAAAGAAAGTGACATTCAAATAAGTGAGGCATATAGAACTCCAACTAGCCATAACCAAAACAAATCTATACCCAGACATATAATAATCAAGATCCCAGAAATTCAACTCAAGAACAGAATATTAAAAGCTGTTAGACAAAAGAAACAGATCACCTATAAAGAAAAACCCATCAGAATCACGGAAGACTTCTCAACACAACCCATCAAGTCAAGAAAAGGCTGGAGTGAAATAATTTGCAAGTCCTGAAAGAAAACAACTTACAACCCAGACTGATATACCCTGAAAAACTTTCTTTCAAAATTAATGGAGAAACAAGATACTTCCATGACAAAGAACAACTCAAGGGATTCATGACCACCAAACCAACCCTACAAAGAATACTAAAGGACATTCTAGAGAGAGAAAAAAAGGACCACGGTCCCAGGAACAATGGCAGAGGGGGACCATCAAGTGGGGCCAGTCGACTGAATGGAGAGGAAAACTAAGGAGCCAATGGCATGAAAATAGCATGGCAGAGATAATGCAGTGCAAGAGGGCCTCAATGCACCAGTAGAAGGAAACACAGGCAGAGTGGATCGGAAGACAGGATCCATCAGTATACTCTATACAAGAAACACATTGAACTAGAAAGAAAATTCATAGACTGAAAGTCAAAGCAGAGAGAACAATGCCCTAAGTGACAGGGAGCCAGAAAAAAAGTAGGAGTGCCTGCCCATTAATTGCAGAACGATTAAGACATGGTATTTTATGTGGTGGAAACTTACCCAGCTCTAAAGGAAGATAACCTCAAGGCTCTCATAGATGGATAGAGGCAACTTGAGATCATGCTCATGGATAAAATGGTTCAGAGTCACATGGGTGAATTTTGTATTGCCTCTCTAGTATAACAAACTAAAGGAGTTAGTGGGATCCAAAATGCACAACACATATTGGGAAAGTCAAAGGGGAGGAACTATCTAAAAAGGGAAGGAAGTGGCCACTGTTAATCTATTATTATGATTTGAAACTCATATTGTCTTCATTGTTCTGATTAGTTTCATTTTATTCTGATTTGTTTGATTTTATTATACTTGGTGGCATGGACAGCTATTTTATTTTATTTTATTTTTTATTTTAAAGAGAATAGAACAAAACAAAACAAAGCAAAACAAAACAGAATAGAGTTAAACATAATATAGCATTTCAGAACAGAACACTGCAAGCTATACAGGTTTTCAAAACATAACAACAGGAGATTAACAATGGTTACCCTAGTGTCTCTTGCTTTCTTCAAAATGGTTGTTCATACATTTACAGACAATAAACTCAAACAAAATGAAGTAATACAAAACCAGATAAAACAAAAGAGCATTACAGACCTTCAAGTCGGACAACAAGAAACCAACAATGGCTACCGTAATTGGACAGCTATTTTAAAGACAACAAAATATGTAATTGCAGCCATTGAGGATGTCCAGTTATCTTGTTTCAAAACCCTGTATTGCTTTCATTGTTTTGTTTTGATTGATTTTACTGTATCCTGTGTTGTTTGATTGTAGTATGTCTGAAGGTGTAGGCAACTATCCTGAAGATAACAAACATGGTAACCACTGCTGTTCTACTAGTCTCTTGAACTTCTATATTGCTTACATTTTTCTGCCTTGTTTTGTTTTGTTTTGTTTTGTTTTGTTTTGCTTTTACTATTTTATTTTGTTGTATTTTGTTTGATTTAACTCATCCCTGATAGTATGGGAAGGTATATTGCAGATAACAAGAGGCATTATGGTAGCCATTATCAATTGCTTTTTACCCTGTTTGGAAGTCATGTACCATGTTCATTGTTTTCTAGTGATTGACTGTACTCTGTTTTGTTTTGTTTGGTTGTTTTTTTTTTTTTCAAAATAAAATAAAATAAAAGGGGTCAAAGGCCCTCCCCCTTGCCTAGAAAAAATCACGCCTTGGTATCCAGGCTGAACTTGTCTCTTCTTAGAGTCCCCAAATTCAAAGTGCTCTATTATCCAATGCCTTCTGAATGCGGATGGGACACTCCAAGCAGAAGACGCCTCCCCTGGACCTCAGGTGATGGTTGTCCTATGCAGGCGTGTTCTAAATATTGTGCAAAATCATCTTTATGCTTCTAAGGTGTATGTAACATGCAGATTACTCTCATGTTTAGACTTGGGTCTCATTCCCCAAGAGAGCCCCTCAAGCATATGAAAATATTCCAAAGTTGGGGAAAATAATCTGAGATTCCTAGCACTTCTGGTTCCAAGATTGTCAGGTAAGGGACACTCAGCCTGATCATGCACATGTACATATCTCTCCTTTAGTGAAGATAAAAACCTATGAGGCCACTGCTGCTACAGCCCCCATTTTCAAGCTGAGAAAAGACAGGCTTAGAGAAGTTTCATAACTTGCCTAACAGGAGGTACAGGGATTCCCATGGGCTCTGGTCCCCCCAGGGCCCAGCTGTGTCTCCACACTGGCCCTGTTGATGCCAATTCTTGATGGGCTGCACACAAGGGACAGAGCAAAGTCACAGTGACCTGTGCTCCCTGCACGAAGTCTGCCACCACCCTATAGATGGAGGTGGCCCATGGGGCACTTTTGAGTGCTGTGAACCTGGGGTCACTGGACGTTACAGCAGCTTTCTCCAGGAAAGCTTTCTCAGATTTGGAAAGAAAGGGGCTGTTACGGTTTGTGTTTGGATGTCCCCGCAAAGCCTCATGCATTCATGGAGGCTGCTGAATCTAGCGTTTGTGATTGGTTCGTTGTCCAGCGCTGGGATTGGTGGTGTGAGTGCTGCACCCGCCCAGGGGCGGAGCCAGCATACTACATAAGGGAGAGAAGGAGGTGTGCTCTTCCTTTTCACCCTGCTTGTGCTTGTTGCTTGCGGCTGCAATGGACAGCTGCCCCTCAGTCACCTCACCCTGCCTTGGAGCCAGCTGAGTATGGACTGAAACCTCCAAAAACTGTGTAAGCTAAATAGACCTTCCCTTCCCTCATTTTGGGTGTCAGGTATTTTGTCTCAGCAATGAGAAGAAAAGTAACCAAGACAGGGACTAAGGGTCCAAGTCCTGGGACCCACATGGAGAGGAAGTCAATAAAAAAGCCATGGCACCTTGAAGTTGGCCTCTGTACACCATCTGCACATCTCATAGCAGATCTCCTCTCATCTCTCCATCTTTTCCAGCAGCTGTGGTTTGACCAAGCCTGCAATGACTCCTTTCTCCTTCCCTTGTCTTTTCCAGCATCATCAGTCCATAAGATTATCCACAGCCGCAGGACACTGCACCCAACATCTCTGGATGCTGGTGGCCATGAAGGTGTCAACCCTAAGCACAGTTGATCATGAGGTCCTGAGTTTAGCCCTAGTTCCCCTAACCATGAGATCAGCCACACCCTTGAGATCTCCCTCCACTTCCCCCCCAGAAGACTGGAGATGAAGTTATTAATGACATTGCTTTCTCACCTAAAATTCTGCAGTTCTTCTCAAGGAAATAAAAGTCCTAAGTTTCAGTAAGTGAAGACTAAGTCTATACCATTTCTGGAAGGTTGCTGACCTCTAGTGTTGGCATAGACCTGGGAAAAAAATGCCACCTCCGGGTTGATGTCACATTTACCTTCCAGAGTCCTTCTACCCTGCCTCTCGTTTCCCCTCATACAGGAGAAGAAAATGTAAAATTCTTCAAATTAAAGTTCGCTCCACTAAAGCTTCATTTACAGAGTAAATATTTCTGCTGACATTTGACTGATCTTATCAGTTTTGAAGTTCAAATTTTAATAAGGTATTACCAAACCCAAGAATAAACAAGCTAATCAGGCCAGGCTTCCTATTTCCTTCTTTGTATTAAATGATAAGTGAACTTAAAGCTAGGCTTTGTCTTATTAATATCTGCTAAATATGGATGAATTACTGAATATATATTTATTCTTAAACTCATTTGGAGGCAAATATTTACAAGGCTTTTCTCTCATAATCTGATTTTAATATCTCAACTGAAACTGATTTATAACACATGACTTCAGATGTGATGTTAGTTAAAGAGGCCAAGAATTAATGAGCCGATCCTATCAAGGGTTTCTTGAAACTGATTTTGAAAGGGAAAAAGTCTTTCTTTTCTTTTAAATCAAATTTTAATTGTAGGAATTTTCATGGCAAATATCAGAGCCTCACGTCAACAAATTTTTAATAATTTTGGATGTGCATGTATTTGGTTTTAGAGTGTTGTTAGCTGAATTAGAAACTCACTTGAGTATTCTGTGCCATCAAGCAAATATTACTTCTAGTGTACAGGTGGATTTCTTCATTTATTCTGCCATTAGTTAATGAGGGGTTAGTAAGATAGGATTCCTGGAAGTCTTTAAAACTTGCTAGGTCTGACATGCAGGGAAGTCAGTTGCTGATGTTTAGTTTTTCTCCTACTCCCTGCTACAGGAAGTCCTCCAGCTACTCATTTTGTGTTTGTGGAGCTCATATCCTGTTAGACACCCTGGAGACTGTACTATCCTCTGTATGTTCCTGCTGTACCTCGATGTTGTGGAGACCACGAACCAGTTTGATTGAAATGCAGCAAGCTTATATGATTATTTGGTAAACTGTAGTCACTTGGAAAGTGTTTGGTGCTGTGTTGGACACTGCATAAATCCTGAGCGTATTCAGTGCCCTCCTGGAGCTTCACACTGGCCAATTGTGAAATATGTCACACGGAACATGAAAGTACAGACATATTAGCTTGTACTTTTAAAAAATAGGGATTATTTAAAGATAAGCACCACTGTTCGTTAATATTGGAGATATCCAGAGAAACAGAACTGACAGGATGTGTGTGTGGCTGTCTAGAAAGAAGCGGATATAAATTTAGAGATGACAGATAGATAGATAGATAGATAGATAGATAGATAGAGCTTATAGAACTGGGTGATTTTTGACCTCGTGGGCCCTGGAAAGCCCGTGATGTTTGGGGCGAGGCTGGGTGGTTCCAGATTCCAGCAGGACAGCAGGAAGACTTGCATCTGAAGCTCATCTGGAGTTGTAAATCCCTTATCCTCAGGGGACTTCAGACTTTGAAAATCTTCTACTGGAGGGGTCCACCCACATTACAGAGATAAACATCTCCCTCAGGGTTCTCAGGTTTAAATGTTAACAAGTACCTTCCCTGCAACATCTAGATCATTGTTTATCCTCACAGTCAGGCCCCAGTGCTCAACCCACTTCATACCAGATGAATCATCACCTGCTCTTGCAAAGTTGCACATGGACTTGAGTTAATATTTTCAGTAAATGTTTTGTTTTTCTCATATAAGTATTTGCTTGACCCAGTCTGAGCAAAGTTGAAATGTTAAAATGATTTTATTATGTGAAGAAATTATTTTTCAGGGCTCTTTCTGGCTCTGGGCCCATGGATTCTTCTTGGGGGACCTGGAGGCATCTGTTTTAATCTGGGCACTACCTTCACTTCATTTGTTCCTTTCTTTGACCATGACAGCAATGCTCTTTGCCCTGGTATTCAGACACTGGTTCTAAGTGAGGAGTCTATCTGGACACTGTGATGACTAATTTTATGTGCCAGTTTATTTGGGCCTTGGTATCCATATAGTTGGCCACAAATTTTTCTGGATGTTTCTTTGAAGATTTTTGTATCAGGGTTCACTAGAGGAACAATTACATTATGTACAATAATATATTATATATTACTAGGCTTACAATAGCTGCCTGTGGAGTCAGGTTGGAAGAATGTAGAGAAGTCCTCTGTGCAGCAGAGAGAGGACCCAGTCAGGGTGCCAAAGTTGAAGGCCTGGGGTTCGCTGCAGAGTATGGTGTGAATCCCTGTTGGGAGGCTGAAGCATCAGCCTGAAGGAGCTGGAGACAAGTGTCCAAGGGTGATGGTGAAGCCTGGAGTTCCTCTGAAGAAGCAAAGGGCTGACTTCCTGCTTCTTTCCCTTTTTATTCCATGCAGGCTGTAAACCTGTTGGTTGGTGCCACCCACATTGGAGTCATGTCTCCCCTTCTCAGTGTGTGGCCTACACATCAACCATCCGTAGACACACCCAGAGTCTTACTAGTCTGCTAGGCAGATCCCACTGAAGTCAAGTTGACAAATCACAATTAAGGATCACAGTTTTGTTAGATGAGATTAAGAGTTCCATTGGCAGACGAGTAGTCAACGCCCTCCATAATTGGGGGTGGGCCTCATTCAGTCAGTTGAAAGTCTGCATAGACAAGAACTAACCTCTTCCAGTAGGAGGCAATTTTTCCAGCCAGTGACCTTCTAACTGGGGAAGTGACTCTTCCTTGGTTCCCCAGTCTGACAGCTTGCCCTGTATGTTTTCAACCCACATCTGCAGGATTTTGTGACTCTATTTCCTAAAATTGCTCTCTTTCCTCTTCCTTTTCCTCCTTCTCTTTCTTCTCCACCTTCTCTTTCTTCTCTGGAAAACCTTACCTAATACAGAAGATGTAAGAGGACTTGGAGAAACCAACAAAGTAGAAACATGTTTTCCTTATTTGGAATTTCCACTCATTATCCAAAGTCCTTTTCCAAAATAATTTCTGTGCTGTATACACATAAACTTTTGTTTAAAAATGCCACAAAGGAGGCATTAAAAAAACCTTTAAAAATTGAAGAGTATGGTGAATGAAACTATGAGCATCTTTTATACAGTTAAATACAGATGAAGATGTTCTTTGACTTACAATGGCAGTATGTCCTCGTAAACCCATTGCAAGTGAAAACTACTATGAGTCAGAAACACATTTAATCCACCCCGCCTCTGGGCCATCGGAGGTGAACAGCACCCTCAGAAGGCCTGATGCATGCATGGTGAAAGGGCGTGGGGGCGGTGCACAGCTAGCTGTCTGTGCAGAAGACTGTGAGAGTACTGTACCACCCACAGCTCTAAACCAGGTAAAGGTCCACATCCACGACTGAAAATACAGTTTGTACCAAAGGCACCACTTTCACAGCATTATAAACTCAAAAAACTATTAAGCAGAACTGTACTAAGTCAAAGACCATCGGTAGCTAAGGAGCAACAGTAAAAGGTGAAAGATGGGTTTGCAGATGTGATGCTTACTCCAAGGAGAGAAAGCGAGGACTACAGAGTCGCAGGGAAAATCACAGCCAATCACAGCCTGCTTCCAAAATCAAAAAGGGTGTGAAGAATGCTGAGTTGAGTCTCAGATCTTTTGGGAGAGGATGGGGGGCACTGTCCAGTGTACAAAACCTGCAGTGGGACATCCTGACACCAAAAGGAAGGTGTTCAGCTGGAGGGAGAAGGGAAGGTGGACAGCAGATGGGCACTGTTGCCTGGTGCCAGGTGAAGAAGTCAGAAATTGATCCTAGGAGCAGTGTTTCAAGCAAAGATGTGCTTGCGTAGTTTCCGTGTTGATCGCCAGACTGTAACTTGTGACTGCAGTCTGGATGTCTGACTCCTGTGATCGCCATGGCCAAAGCGGCATGTTTATGCACTGGGGTCAGATATTCTGTACAGCGCCTGGTGTCCTCAGTGCCCAATGCCACGGCAACCCTCAGCTCATGGGTCTTGCTATACGTACATGTCTATCTTTATCTATATAGCTATAACCTACATCCTATTTATTATCTATCTATCTATCTATCTATCTATCTATCTATCATCTATGTATCTATTCTTACTTCATTATCTGTAAATAAACAATAAATAGGGAAAAACTAGGTGGTTGGAATAATA
>RJWT010016490.1:0-19739 GCA_004365215.1 Cuniculus paca | reverse complement strand
TATAGTTGTGTAAAAGTGGCAGCTCCGGAAATCTGAGTTTGGTTTCCTCATTTTAAAAGGATATAAGAAAATCCTTCAGTTATTGCTATCTAATTGTGAGCCTCACTGAAGCCTCCGGCATATAATGGGAGATTTATTCTTAGTTACCCTACAAGAATCAAACTCCTCCAAATTTCTTCCTGGAAATCACAAGACTCACTGTATTATTTTCTAGGTAGCATTACAAGGATAGTTCTCTATTTTTGGATACTACAGAGTAAGCAGTTTTGAGCATTTATCAATTTATTATGTTTTAATCTTTATTCAGTATTACTACATATTATTCAGAGAAATAATTAAAATTTCAGAGAATTAAAGTATACACTCATCATATTAACTTTATGTGAATGCCATATATATATATATATATATATATATATATATGCAAACTTTTGTTTTATTTTATTGTATTTTTATTTTTAAGAGGATAAAACCAAAGAAAATAAAACAGAATAAAACCAATCAGAACAAACCAGAGTGATACAGGACTTCACAACATTATCAAATCAACAATAGTTACCAAAATGTCTTTTGTTGTCTTCCAAATAGCTGCATATACCTTTAGACATAGTAAAAATCAAAAAGAACAGAATAGAATAGAAACAATAAAAGCAAAGCAATAGATACAATAAGGACTTCAAAACAAGACAATAGTAAATCCAAAATGGCTACCATAATATATCTTACTATCTTTGAAATAGCTGCTCACGGGTATAACAGGGTATAACATGATCAAACAAAGCAAAAGAGAATAAAACCAAACCCAACAAAACAATGAACAATATAGGACTTCAAAATGAGACTGTAGGGAATCAACAATGGCTACCACCCTCAGAAGGAGACACCCCCTAGATGCCACACTGCGTACCACTATGTTCTGAACAGACGACCAGTCTACTGGCCCTAGACCTGCAAGGTCAGTGAACACCAAAGCACCATAGGCATCCAGTTGCATTTCACCTGTATAGCTATCATCAGAGCCTGTGTTTCTGTGGATCAGTCGGTGGCTTATGGAGGGTGGTGGGAATTGCTACTTCTTGTTTGCCAGCCCACAAGCCAGAAGGGGTTGGGATCTGCCTGTACCTCTGCCAGGGGTGGCCGGCTTATGGCACTGGTTGGTGGGTGGGGCTTGTTCTCTACCCCCATAGTTTTCAATGGTGCCAACTCATGGGGAAAGACTTGGCTCTGGGTGTCCTCTCTCCGGCAGCCACCCATGCATGGCCTGTTTTATTTTTTGGATTATATTAAATTAGAATTTAGGAATTTAAAATATGTGATTATCATACTATTGCAGTTTTTAGTTCTTCTAATGCTCTGGCAATTTTCTCTACCACATGATTAATGTTTCATTGTTTCAATATTCTTTTTACTTTAGCCTAAAAGTATTATAAATGGCTGAAAATTTTTTAATTCTTGCCATAGACATTAAATCCACTTTAATTCCTGAGAACTTGAAACATAGTGAGTGTAATATATTTAAGTATTTCATTCTGTTCTGTGGAACTATTGTGCTTATTCTCAACAAATAATTCATGTTTTCATCTGTCAGAATGAATGCTGTAATCTGACATTATTTAGTTGGAAAATCTGCAAAGAAAAGAGCAGTATCAGAAGATCAAAGCTGAATCAGTGGTAGGTATGGCACAAATAAACTTACCCGCTTCAAAGATTTTTGTATAAGCCCATTGATGAATAGAGAAACACAGATTTCTCACATTTCTATTTTTACAGTAACCAGGATTACAGTTGAGTGAGTACTCATAGAAAAACAAATTCAAATAAAGAGAATTATCAGAACTAAATGTGTATTTTTAACTCTGTGCAAGTACTTAGCTTAAAAACATATGAAAACCTATGAAGTGTCACAGGACCTAAATGTGTATTTATGAAGTAACATGCTCTTGATCATGATTTGCTTCTCGTCAAATTGAAAGAAATAAATGCATTTACTATGTCACTTAATAAATATGGAACTTACATGTTCTTATTCACTGTACTTACCAACTTTTTAGCAAGATGTCTATAAAGCAAAAACCTTGCTGAACATTTTTTCAAGATATTGAATGCTGAAAAACACAGATGACTTGGAATCAATTACATTCCACACTATGCTCTCACATGTTCCACGATAATTGTTGAGACTTTGAAATTAAAAGCCTAACGTAGGAACATGAAGTGTGGACACATGTCTTAGGCCTAGGTAAAGAAATGTGCTGGGCACATCAGATCAGCACAGGAACAAATGCAAAAGTATCAGAGTTCTAAGATCCTCATGAAATGTTTTTACTGACTCTGGGAATTTGAAAGCTGAAATATAGGTGGGACAGTAGTTAGCAGTAAAGACTTTTAAGGACATGCATGTATTGAAATTTTAGTTTACAAATATTAGAGTTAGAAAATTCAAACAGCTAATTTTAGTTTCTATATTTTCTTTCTTCCCTTTATCATAGAATATTCTGATTTTGCAAATAAAAAACCATTATATGGTGTAACTTACAAAAATTTACCACCAAACAAAATTCTTCACATGAGTTTCTTTAAAATGGATAAAACCAATTAAGTTTTGAGTATAAGTAAAAGCAAAATTCAACAGCAGGGACAAATCTCACTAGCGCTGATAACCTGAGAAGATAATCAGATGGAAATAATAGTCTAACATTTTCCAAGCAGGGAACTTAGTCATTCTGTTTGATGAAAGGACACTTGCATCACTTTAATTTCTCCTCATGTTTCTGAGGATGCTGGTTACGTGCCTGCTTGCCCAATAGTTACAAATAATTGCTGAATTTTCTTGAAGGATTACTGTGAGTTTGAATGAATCATTTTTAAGGTTTTCCATCCTATAGAAGGTCCAGATTGCCCAGATTGCCCAATATTTTTGTGTAGGCATACGTTTTTCTTTTTCCTGTCAGTGAAGAAACTGTTAGAATTTTTAAAATCAGATATGCAGTTTTCTATCCTTAACTCCACATGGATAGGGGCCTAGGCAGTTGAACTTTTGAGAAAGAAGTAACAGATAGTATGTACATCTAAACAGAAGTCTATACCTCTCCTTCAGTTGTCAGATCTTTTGGATCAATTTTTTTTCTTCAGTTTCTTTTTATGATAAAAGAAGATAGATTCCTTCATCTGGAAGTGTCTTTGCTCTGTGAACTGCTCGGTGGAAAGGAGGTATGGAAGAATCTAATTAGGCTTTCTTGTTATCTTTTATGTAAGAGTGAGAAATAAGTCTCTGAGCTACATTCCAATCACATTGCTCAGTGCAGAACAGGGGAAAATCCAGATAGCAACAGAGGATCCAGTGTCTGGCATTGCTACTTGTGCCTTTGCAGTGAGTGGTTGTTCCAAGATTCAGATTCAAGACAAAGCTCAATGCAATAGTTTGTATGGTAAGAACTAGAAAGAATTAATATATTTTTCGAGCACCTGTTTTACTCTTGTCTATACATTCACTCAGAATATCTTCTAAATTTCAGTATATTTAATGCAAGGGTCCATTTTGAAAGTCAATAAGCAGCACCAAAAGATTTGATATATGTTCGACAATTTATTTCTTTTGTGACATCAGTTATTTTATTAAATATTGACAGTCCATTGCATGCATGCCAATAAAGATAGTTTACTTATAGAGTTTAAATAAAATAACCATTGAGTATTTTTCTATGAAACCTAAACTTTAACTTCCATAATTGACACAAGAACTCATAACACAGGTTCTATTATTAGTATATTCATCTTGAAGATGCTAAAGTGAAGTACAGAGAGATTAGATAAAACTTGCCAGGTAATAAAATTAGTACAGTAATACGGTATGTGAACTCAATCAATCTGGATCCAGAGTAGTTCCTTCTAATCATTGAGCAATGGAAGATGAAAATTACACCAACAATCAGGAAGTAGCAACTTTATGGTTACAAAAATTCAAGTTGGAACTGATCTTTCTAATGAATGTCATGATTTATCACTATGCTTACTACATCACTATTCACTATTGACTTTTGTAAATAAAGCATTATAAGAGCACAGGTAATTCATTTAAACATTATCTGAGTCTATTTTCTTATTGCAGCAGGAACATTGAGTAGTTTCAACAGAGTCCAACTGACACCCAAAACAAACAAACAAACAAAAAAACGAAGTTCACCACTTTAATAACACTTTTCAGCTAAGTCAGTTTCTGAAGCACCCCAGTGTTTCATAGATCTATACTTGAAAGAAGTATGAAGTCCTGAGTTCAATTCCTGGTACAAAAAAAAAAAAGAAAAGATCAGTTAATATAAAATGAGTCAAGTTCAAAATCCATTTATAATCCTTTTTTTTATTGTCTTTTTAAAAAAGATGTATTGGTATTAACATGGAAAACTATTCAAAATGTTATAGCTAGACTTTATATATTACATGAAATCTACTGAATTTCATTGATGTCATTATGCTGCTTTGATGATGTTAGAATGAATGACACATAGACTCTGCCTTTGGTTAAGTCAATGTCTTAACACACAAAAAGAAATTTATAAATCTTTACATAGTGAGATAAGATCTCTAGTAAGGTTCACAAAACTCTTATCAGATAATAGGGCATACTTTTAATCTAAAACTATTTCTTTTTCTCTAAGAGCTACACATCTCATACATGTTATAAACTTTTCTAAATGATTTAAGCATATTAATTCATAAAATAATCACAACAGTTAAAAATACAGTGCTTCCTATTGTGAAAATATAGGTCGAAGGGAAAAATTAGAATTGTCAAAGACACAGCAGCAAGAGGAATACTGAAATGAAGAATATAAAACGTCTAAGTCACACATCTTGGCCTAGTGGACTTGAATCAGCCCATGCACAGTAGTTTTTCAGCGGCTGACTGGAATCAATAAACCTGTACATACTAAAAATTGAGACGTCTCTGTATGATAGGCATAGCTAATCTTGCTGTCATTAAGGTAGGCACACATTTGTGTAACATTTGTCATATTACGCTGTTAAAATGAAGGGTTTGAGTTAAATCAATTTTATAATTTTTCCCCAAATTCATCGATAAGTCCACTTCGGGTAAGAATCGTATCGCCAATACGGACCCATGCTCCATGTCCAGTTTAGCTTCAGGAAGCCCCTCTCGACCAAGGATCCACGCCGGCTGTAGTGAAGCGGAACAAAAATATCCCTGGTCCCAAGCTGGAGACTATTCCTTCAGAACCAAGTACCAAACCAACTCAGAGGCTCGGGGTGCCCAGCTGGCACCCACTGACCCAGCCCAAAGGCTCATGGGTCACAGACTCAGAAAACAGACCTGCACACTTAAGAACCCCAGAAGCAGCTCCACCCAGATTCCGGGCAGGCTGATTGATGAAGGATGTTGCCAGCCAAAGTGAGTCTTAGAACTCAAGATGTGACAGTTTCTTTAAATGCTCACGTATCAACACAAAGCTACAATAATTAGAAAAGTATTAGAGAAACAAGGGATCCTCAAAGAAACAAAACAAAGGACCAGCAACTGAAACTAAGGAACTGGAGGTATGCAAGCTACATGACAAAGGATTCAAAATAATTATATAAAAGAGACACATTGAGTTCCTAGGGAAAACGCACAAAATCCGATATAAAAGTTGAACAACAAAGTGTTATAAACCACAAAGAAAAACCAAAAACTTCTGAATCTGATACACACAGTGACTGAAGTGAAAACATTAATACAGATTCAATGGTAGACTTGATCAGATAGAAGGAAAAATAAGTTCAAAGATAGGTAATTTGAAATTACATAGGAAAATAGGAGGTGGAGGAGAGAAAAAAGTATCAAAAACAGTAAAAAATTCTACAAAAGCTATTGTATACCATTAAGTATATCAAAAACAGTGAAAAATTCTACACAAGCTGTTGTATATTATTAAGTATACCAGTAGAGGCATAATGAAAGTACCAGAAAGAGAATAGAAGAAAGCATATTTAAAGAGATAACAAGTGAAAATTTATCAGATCTGGACAGTTTAAACATTTCAAAATGCTCATATTTACAGGATGTAACTTATAGATTAAAATACATTACAGATGCAGTGCAATCCCTTTGAAAATAAAAATGATACTTTTTACAGAAATAAAAAGGTTCTAAAATTTATGCAAAACCCAAAAGTACTCAGAATAGTAGAAACAATTTCAAACTAGAAGAACAAATCTCTAGCCATCACACATCCTGATTCCAAAATATGTTACAAAGTTACAGCAATCCAAATAGTGTGAAAATGCTATAGAGAAAAAGTATACATCAAAAAATAGTAAAGAGAATATGAAAATATCCTCAATACCATCATTCAACATGAACTTGTAAATGAAAATCAAAATGAGCTATCACCTCATAACTATTAATTCCAATTAAAATGGATTGTATCGGCAAGACGGGTAGAGAGAGAAAGAAGAGATTCTTAGAAGCCTGTGTGAATTCTTGTACATTGTTGATGGGCATGTAAATTTTTACAAACGTATATTATGGGGAGCAGCATGGAGGTTTCTTAAAAGAAAAACTAAATAACTAAAAACAACTGAAAATAGGTAAACAGTATGATCTATCAATCCCATTTACAAGCATATAGTCAAATGAATTAAAATCAGACAATGGAAGATGCATCTGAAGTCTTATATTTGTTAAGGGCACTCACATGTCCATTAACAAGTAAGTGTATCGAGAAAATGTACTAAATATGTATACTAGGTTGTTCAAAATTAAAAGGAAAGAAATTCTGCTTTTTGCAAAATGATTGCATTTGTTGAACACTATGCTCATTGAAAGAAAGTGGACACAGAAAGACAAATACCACCAGATATCAGTCACATGCTGCACCTAAATCAGTGAAGCTCACAGAAGCAGGGAGTAGAATGCTAGTTGGCAGGGACTGAATGGAAGAAAGAGGAGATAGGGAAGTTTTAGTAAAGCATGCAAAATTTTGGTTATACAAAATACAAAAGATTTATAACTTATTTTACAGCAAAGTATCTATATTTAACAATATTATACTTTAAATCAAAATATCTGCTAAACGGGTATATCCTATGGTAGAAGGTCTTAGCACAAATACTAGTAATTTTAAAAAGGGAGAGTGAAAAAAAATCTTTGAAGGCAGTGGTGAGGGTTAGGTGAGAGACTATAATGATGGTTTTACACATGCATACTTATAGCCACACCCATCGAGTTGTAGCTATGAATTATGTGCTGCTTGTTGCAATGTTAATGTTAAAAAATTTAGAGTTAAAAAAGAATTTAATAAGTACATTTTGTATACTGAAATTTAAATGGTTTATGGGTATAGCAATACCCATTGATATAGTAATTTACCTTATAATTATACAAGTGAAGAGATACAATATTCAATGTCGCCAAACTTATTTGAAAACACAAGAATCTTATGGGAATAAAATTCAATGAAATGCATTTTGTAGAATGCTGAAAAAATAATAAATGTTAGCATGGTTTTCCATTCTGTATGTCCTCTAAATTTAAAATTCAATGATACTGCTTTCTGAAAATAGTGCCTCGATTATAAGAAATAAGGATGATCATTTTCTTAATAGAGAACAAGGGATCTGTAAGCATTCCTAGATTTTTGCACAGGAAACTTTACTAGAGCTCATCTCACTTTCTTTACTCAGAATCTGACCTCATTTTAATCATTTTCATGTGTATACAGTAAGTGGGAGTTCTCGGTCTTCATTATCACTCTTTGTAACTTTAATCTTTTTTTTTTTAATCTCTACTGGAAAACAGCACAATCGTCATCTAATATTTATTTTTCTTTTCTTTTTTAGTTATTAAACTCCCAATTTCCACGGAGCAAGCAAGGCCCAATTAAAGATAATGTTTCAGAGACACTATTACAGTCCTGAATATGTGCTTAAATTCTCATACAATCAATGCCAGCTCTTTCCATGTCAAACTTTGCTTCATTTTCTCTTGCCTTTACTGTAGACTAGTGAATGATCATGGTTGTGATGAACTCTCTTATGACTTGACTGTGACAGTAGATGTGGTAACCACAAAACAGAGCCTGGATAACTATATGACCCTATGACGCCAAGAAACCTATATGTTGTAACTTCTAGCAGCAAATATTTCCTTAAGATAGAAAGCAACCTGTTCCTCAGTGACGATTGGTTTCTGTTGAAGTAGCTAGAAGCATCTTTGCTAAAATATATCTGGTCGGGGCTGGGGGTCTAGCTCAGCGGTCTAAGCGCCTGCCCGGCAAGTGCAAGGTCGTGAGTTCAATCCCCGGTGCTGCAAAAAAATAAAATATATCTGGTCTCAGAATGTTAGAACTTGCAGTTATGTCTGTTTTCATTCAATAATTCACTGTGCTGACTCTTGTTCCCTAGTCAGAAACAGGCAGAATGGTAAAAAAAAAACCTTAAAACGTACCTTTTCTTCTAGACTAAGAATGTTTTCTTTAATTATTATTATAACTGGAACATCTAGGATGAAAACAACCTAGAGGGAAAGGTGGGGAAGGTTGAAGTTACTACACAGTAATATAAAATCATCCACTAGGTTCTAGAGATGTTCTTTATCTGATCTGATGGTGGCTCAGATCGTTATTATCAGTATGTGTCCTGGCAGCCGTGCCTTATTGCTCATCAACTCACTTAGAGGCATTTAATAAGACTGACAAAGGGTGTATTGTTTGAATAATCTTAAGCCAGTGTTTCTGTGCTTGTGCATTTGACAGTATTGCCATGTTCTGAACTACCTTCTATTTTCAATTATCCATGCTCTGTACCTTCCATTAGTGCTATAATCAAGTGTTGAGTTCAGTTAACAAACATGATGTCTGGGAGGCATTAATAAAGCTTAGAAAGTGCCTTACTAAGTATTTTTAATGTTGAATTGAATTAAGTGGAAAGATTAAATGTGTTTAAAGAGATACGGGGCAATATGATTATGGCTCCCTGTAACTTTTTATGTAAACAATAAGAAATAAATTTTTAGGTGCAGCATGATTATAACGCTGTCTTGCAGTAAATGGTGTATATGAAGGCTGTTTCTTGAACTACTAAAATTTAATAGCTGCATTATAATAAACACTCATTCACATAATTATTTTCTCCACAAAAATTTAGATTTAATGTAAGACACAGGCAACTCACATACTATCACAAATTAAAGTTTTTAAAATTAACCTATGATTCTAACTTGATTTTATTCTTTCATCCAATTTTATAAACCAATATATTATGCACATTTTGGAAATTTTATTGCTTTTTAAATAACCTAAATGCCACATTAACAATTTTTAAAAACCAACTCCATTATAGATGCATAAGTTCATTTTGGGATATATATTATGAGTTGGGAAATGTCATCACATCCTTCATCATCGCATTTTTTTATGTCTTCCTGTGGTGAACACCTGTGGCTTGTTGGCAATGTGCTTGATTTTTAGGACTATTAAGCACTCTGTATTTTTAGAGTGGATCAACTCAGAGTTATCTAACACAGGTGTTTCTATAATTGTGATACATTGGGAAATGTGCAGTGCTCAAAAGCTTTCAGGTTCCCACTTCTACCTGGTTGATAAAATATATCCCGTATGCAATGCAGTTTAATTGAAATGTTGTTAAAAGGTTAAGTATAGATTTGCTTAATTGATTTTAATAAACTAAACAGATACTTCCTTTTAAACGTTTGACATTTAACAATATATAGAATAATTTTTGTGAACTATTTTCATATGAAAAAAACAAGGTTTCCTCAAAGATCTATAAGAAATACAATTATTTAAAAACTATCAATTCTGTTACTGTCTTCACAGAAATTTTTGGAGCCCTGCTATTTTATGAACAATTGAGAGACTCAGTGTCACAGTGCCTGCCTGGAGAGCACAAGGTCATAAGTTCGATTCCCGGTATAAAAAAAGAACAATTGAGACAATCATTGAGACACATAAGTCAATCAAATATAAACCTTTATTGACAGCTAAATTTAGTTTTTAAGTTCTACAATATCAGGGCATGCTTTCATATCGTATGATATGTAAAATATAATGTGTATATGTGTGGGTTTCATTTTAAGGCATTGAGTGTATACTTACTATCCTTAGGCAAATGAAACTCTAATCCTAGTAAAAATCTTCAAATTTAATTTTATCTTAACATTTCAGAACCATTAGAAATGTATCCATGTCTCCACTGATTTTACATTTTTGTCTATTCTGGTCTGAATGTTTCTTTCCCCAGTTGAAAAAACAAATTCATATGTTGAATCCTAATCATCAATGTGACAGTGTAAGGAAGTAGAGCCCTGTGTAAAATGATTGGATCATAAAAGAAAAGTCCTCTTGAATAGGACTAAAATTTTATCATAGAAGCTAAGAGAGCTCTCTAACCCCTTGTGCCATGGGAAGGCACAATAAGAAATAGACATTTCACAACTCAGAATAGTCACCTCACCATAACCCAACCATGATCCCAGAATTCTAGACCCCACAACTGTGAGAAAAATAGTTTGTCATTTATAGGCCACTCACTTTATGATATTTTCATACAGCACCCGAAAAGACTAAGTAAAACATTATTGGTACAAATACGGAATGGGAAACTTGAATGCACCACCACTAAAAGCAAGTATCTCCCTCACCGAAACATTAATTAGTGGGGAGCTTGTTTGCTACATTTATTAGTTGCATAAGCAGTGATCGCTCACTCAAATCTCTCAGGAGGAGGTTGTAAACCATAATTGTTAACACTAATAACAAGGGAGAAACATCAAGAGCAGCAGCGTTGCAACTGGGAAGATAGATATTTATTCCAGAATGGAGCTAAAGAGGATTTGGTAAGGGATTTCTGAAACAGTGATTGTTTCCTCCAAGTTTGCAACACCTATGCCTAAGGAGATCACAAGGTACATAGTAAGTGTTGCATAAATATTACGGAATGCATGTGTGGGAAAATAGTAATTTCAGAGTCCTTAATCCTCTTCTTCAGATTTTCAGAATATTCTGTTTTTGTCAATTTCGAGAGTGTCATGGTGATTCCTGCTGTTAATGTTGCTGCTGACAACTAGATCAGCACTAACAGATGAGCACATTATTTGAAGAAAAAAGAATAATAACTTACATTGTAGATTTGTGTAGCAGAGTGAGAACTCCACAAATGGATAGGGAACACAACAGCTTTGTAAACATTTGACAGACAACTAGCAAAAAACGGAAGAGTTATTCATAAAAATAAATACAAGAATCCTTTTATCTTTTCCTTTCCATTTCCTATAAAAACATTTACAGCTTTAATGAAGAGTTAAGTGTTTATGAGTGTCCCAGTAATATAATCACGGGGTTGGATTATTTCTATATTCATGTACTTAAAATGTGTCAGAAAAAGTAATAACATACACCCTAACACTTTTTTTTATGGGTTTATTTTTGGTATATCTTTTTACCTTCACTTTGAATGCTGCTCAACTATACAAATGAGATTGAATTTAAATTATTAAATATTTTAATAATATTTAGTTATTATGAGTGAACTAAAACAAATAAATAAAAGATAGATTGTCTTTTCAACTTTATTTATGTGAATGTTTGTTTAACATAATAAAATCCAGAGACCAAGCAAAAGAAAGAAAGTTTACTCACCTTACTCAAAATGTTTGTTGTGTTTCCTGGCTAGAAATGTCTTTATCTCTAGCATCTTTTTTATTTCCTTCTTGTCAAAATATAATTCAATAAAAGAGTACATATCTGTCAATCTTTTATGCTTCCAAGTGAATTGAAGATAATAAATACACTTCTCAAAGAATTGCATTTTGAGTATTGTGTTTAAAGAATGAATTAAATTGTCTTCTTAGCAAGACTTTAGTTGAGCAACAGCATTGTGGAAGGTAGAATAGTTATCAAAGAGCTGGAGGGAAAACTTTTTCATCAGAAAGTAGTAAAAATTGCTCTGGCAAAAGTTTTCAAATCTGTGGAACTACAATCTTACTATACTCTGTGAGAAATGTTAATCTACATATGTCATTTATGTTTCTGTTTTGACAAATCTTTAGTCATTCTACCTATAGACCATAATTTCTATTCACGCCAGTCTAACATAATTCCCCAAATACCAAAGCAGATTTCCAAATACTGTTTTCTTATATTATACATATGTATAACACATGCCTGGTTGGGGAACCTGAGGGCCTAACATGTACCTTCGACAGTCAATTTAAATTCTTCTGCCATTTACGTCATCTCTTCATTAAGTTCTATTCCTATCAATCTCCTACCACATAAGTTTTTATATCTCTTTATTTCAACATCCACCAACTTCATTGTAATTCTTCACTTATTGAATTTGTTTTCTCATGAAACAGAAGCAATTTAATCTATGAGTCACATCTTCTTTGTCTCTGTCTCTCAAGGACCGCTAAACTGGTACTACTGAAAATTTTGAAGGATTAGTAAATACTTTGATTCATTTTATCTTTTCCACATATGCATTTATAGTCTGGCAACTTTAATAAAGTTCCTTGAATTATTTAGATTCTTTTCCTTACTCTTGTTTTAAAACGAAAATCTTCAATGCATATGTATTATTTTCTATATTTAGAATAAGAATTTGTCTTACCTGGAAATGCCTAGAACATCTCCACTTATTCCACCTTCTCTGACAATGTAAATATGTTCTATTAAAGATGTATCTGATAAAACTGAAGCTGAAATTGGAGGCAATTATTTGTAGTATTCAATCAAATATCCAAAATTGCATGAATCTGTTTGCTTAAATGACAGCAGGGTTATTCTGTTTCCTAAATAATCTTTATACTTCTTTTTAAGGTGCTGTATTTCTCAGTGATTTTTCTTACCTCTTCTGTACCACTCCAGGATTTCATAGAATTACTAGTTAATAATAGGCATTGTTTTTGTCTTTGAAAGTTAGTAATTTTTCTAAAGGCCATGAACTCAATCTATATATGCTAGCTTATTTAAGAATTTACATGATGTTGACGCATATATTTGGCCCTTAATCCTTATTACGACTACAGAACTTGCCTACTCAGCAGAAAGAAGAGATTAAAGTTCAGATGTAAACATCCCTGCTTTAAAAGAGAGAAGCATGTTTAAGCACAACTGCTCATTAAAAATAGGAAAAATGTATCTCTTAAGTGTAATGAACAATATACATATTCATCCTCAATCACCCTGTATCGATATTTTGTTGCCTTTTCTTAAATCAAAAAATAATTGCCTAGTGCATCCTGTTCTCTAAATTACAGGAGTGATATTAAATCTCTATGAATTCCTGTAAAATAGCCATATTTTTGTTATTTTAAGTGCATAGATTTCCCTGCGAACCAGCGCCATGCTCAGGCTGCTGCCGGCGTGGAAACAGCCAGACCCAAGCCTTTCCCGGTGAGTCAGTGTCATTTGCGGACTGTGGGGAGAGAACAAGGTCTCACCAAGAAGTGAGCCCCCTCCCCGAAATCCAGCACCGTGAGCAGACTGCCGCCTGCAGGGGGGTCAGCCAGACTCCAGCTCCTTCAGGCTTGTGGACTGGGAAACAAGAAGTATCAATCTCTGCCCCATAAGCAACGGGCTGATCGGGAAAAACACAGGCTCTGATGACAGCTATGGAGGTGAAATGCAACTGGATGCCTGTGGGGCTTTGGTGTTCACTGACCTTGCAGGTCTAGGGCCAGTGGTCTGCTCATCTGTTCAGGAGATAGCGGTACACAGCGTGGCATCTAGGAGGGGTCTCCTTCTGAGGGTGGTAGCCATTGTTGATTCCCTATAGTCTCATTTTGAAGTCCTATATTGTTCATTGTTTTGTTGGGTTTGGTTTTATTCTCTTTTGTTTTGTTTGATTTTGTTACATCTGATGGCATAAGCAGCGGTTTCAAAGATAGCACGATATATTAAGGTAGCCATTTTGGATTTACTATTGTCTTGTTTTGAAATCCTTTATTGCATTCATTGATTTGTTTTTATTGTTTCTATTCTGTTCTGTTCTGTTTGATTTTTACTATGTCTGAAGGTATCTGCAGCTATTTTGAAAACAACAACAGGCGTTATGGTAACTATTGTTCATTTTGTAGTGTTTTGAAGTCCTGTATCACTTACGCTGGTTTGTTTTGATTGTTTTTATTCAGTTTTATTTTCCTGGGTTTTATTCTCTTTAAAATAAAGTAAAATAAAATAAAATAAAATAAACTTATAGATTAATTTTCTCCTCACTGCAAATATATAGGTAGAATATTTTTTGCTAATAGTAATCAGAAAAGAAAAATATCTTGTTTGAAATAACATGTCTGAGCCGGGCGTGGTGGCTCACGCCTGTAATCCCAGCACTCGGGAGGCTGAGACAGGCAGATTGTTGTGAGTTTGAGACCAGCCTGGGCTACAGAGTGAGCTCAAGGCCAGCCTGAACGGCATAGTGAGACCCTGTCTCAAAAACAGCAGGGCCAGAGATCTAGCTCAGTGGCCTAAGCGCCTGCCTGACAAGTGCAAGGTCGTGAGTTCAATCTCTGGTGCCGCCAAAAAAAGAAAAAAAGAAATAACATGTCCGGTTAGTGGTAAAGGTATCATTTATAGCCAGACACTCAGAATCCAAAGTTTCTGTTTACAAAGTGAAATATACTTCTTCCAACACTGCACACGTAATTATTGTTTGATGCCGAATTCACCTCCTTACCAATATTAGTATATGCTAATCTTTAGACGTTAATAATACCAAATTGAAGGCCACCATATAGCGCACTAATGATACACTTGATAGTCTTGATCGTGATCTCAGCAGATGGGGCATAAATGAGATTTGACTGTCAAAATTCCTTAATTGGTGCTTCTTTCTTGACTTATTTAACTCCTGAAACAATTAAAGCAGCTTTTCTTTTCCCATTTCACAGGTACTATCAAGTGATTTAGTACTACACACAGCTTTTTATTGTGAAAAGTTTTCTAATATATTTGATGAATGAGGCCTAAGAACAAGCCTATTCCTTAAACTACATTTTTTTATATCAACCGAGTATCATATGAGGTTCAGAGAGCAGCATGGCCTCCGCTGGGACCACACAGCTCTTTCACTTGAGTAGTTTTCCCAGCTATACGGGGCAGTTATCTTGGGATGACTGATGAGATGAAAAACTTATGTCTGGAGAGAAGAGTGGACAGGAAAACAGGATAAAAAGAAATTTATTTTTAAAGCAAAATGACCCCTTTTCTTTTGGTACTTTTTAAATATTACGTATTGTTTGAAATGAGAGAGGAAATTATCTTAACTGCCAAGTGCAGTGTTAATTTTAAGAGAGAGTCAGCCCAAAGTGGAATACAGGTTCACAATTACACCGATGAAAAAGGAGAAGGAGCATTACAGCAGAACACGTGTTGAAAGAGTTCAAGAATTTGGACAATTAGGAAAATAGCCTTAAGCTCAAGATTTGGAGTTGGTACTCTTGAGTTCTAATAAGTTCTGTATAACATCAATCTAATAAGTTCTGTATAACACCATGTCAAAGCTATAATGCTTAAGGTTGTTTTCTTTTCTTTTTTTTTTAGTAAATTGAAGTCTTTGTCATAAAATAGGGCATCTTAATCTAAAACCACATGAGTAAAATAAAAATGAAAAACAAACAGAAGTATATAAATAAAGTTATTCTACTTGATGCAGTTTCTGTGCCCTAAAGTTCAACATTTAATAAACAGTATTTTTCTTTTTTTGAGATGGCATTCTCCCTATGCTGCCCAGACTGGACTTCAGTTTCTTGACTTCAGTGATCCTCCTACCTCAGTATCAAAAGTTGATAGGAGTACAAGCCCAGTCTGGACTGATTTTCTGAAAATATAAATACTACCATCTTGTTTCTCCTCAATAGACTATAATAGTCCTCCATTACAGCTATAATACATCTAAGAGCCCGACCAAGGGATGATTTTTGGAAGTTTTCAGATTACTATTAACAGAAATAACAATAGTATCCTGGCCACTTTAATGAGGCCAAGAAATAAGACACTGAAATTCAGGTAACAAGAGCATCTGTAGTTTCTTTGTGTTGCACAGTGAAACTCGGTTAATGTATTGAAGGACTATATATGTTTTCGAGGGTGATTTTTTTCTTCATATTATTGCTAGGATATCATTTGCCTTTACAAAAGCTAAGCCTAAATAGGTTGAATAATCTATGATTTTCATTTAAAGACAGTATATTTTAAAAAGAAACAAATTTATTCTCAGAAAAACAATTTTTTATCACAACAAAGTCTCCTATTTTTCAACCTTCTATTTTGGTTCATTCTATGCCTCAGTCTCCAACTTCTCTTCTTATTTACTCAATTGTAGTCTATCATCTCCTTTATATTTCTTAAATACTCTATAGACATATTCTTACTTTACGCGTTTGATACCTGCTGTTACCCTTAGCTGGAAAAATATTCTCTGCTTTATATTTCCTCATAGCACTTTTCACTAAATAAAATGTGATATATATATATATATATATATAGACATAGAGAGAGAGAGATGATTCTACTTTATGTTTTACTTCTCATTAGATATAAATTTAAGAAAAATTTGAATATTCGACTCATCTATATTATATATATATATACATGAATGTATTTTTACTATATACAGACATAAAATATATTTTTCCAGTCTTTCTTCAGAGATACAATGTAACAGAAGTAAGAAAAGCTTCGTATCATATTTTCCAAATGTTTTAGCTTTAGGAAGAAATACAGTTGTAACTGCTTTAAAGGACAAAGACCTACTATAAATGTGACTGAAAATACCACCTGAGTGAATGCATAATCAGCAAAGTATTCAAAGCACAAATTACAAGGTCAGGGAAATACCTTGGCTAAAGATGCTGAGAGAGGTCTTTTAAGGGTTCTATTGAAAACAAGGTGACATTGGTATTATTGAAAGGAAATATATTAGTCTCCAGTATTTAAAAAAAATGCAGAGAAAGCACAGGATTGGGAAACAGGAAATTATTTCTTCTCTTCATGCCAAACAACTGTTGAAAAATAAGTAGTTTCTTGAAATTATATGACATACTCAGAGATTTAACTTGTGTCAAATATGTGAGGAAACCATAATAGTGAAAAGGACATAAGCCATGCTGAACTATGAATGAGTATTACCAAAGACCATATACACAAAAGTTGGTGACCAATGGATTATTTTAATATAAGCATGGTATATTAATTAATGGGGACATTCTATGTTCTCTTTGAGGGGATGTGTCTGGCACTTATAATACATGTCCATGTCAGAAAGGCATAATATTTACTAGTTCATGGTTACCCAGAAGAGTTCATTAAACACAAACAAATATTACAGTTTACTTGAATATGAGACCAAAAGGGAGTAAAAATGAAGGAAGAAAGGACAGTCAAGTTATTTAAAGTGCAGTATAATTTTTGGTCTGCTAAAGTCTTCCTCACTTTTTTAATGAAGTTAAAATGTCTTCTATATTTTCACTTCAAAAGTATGATTTTCTTTTACATTTTTCTTGTTTCCTCGTAGTATCACAATTTTGTTCAAACTTCTGAAGTCATGCACAAACTTTTGAACAGCAATGTTAGTTATATATAATAAATTGTTCTATTTCAATTTATTTCATATTAGGGAAGATACAGGGAAATAGAATGAGACATTTTAAGACTTAACAATATCATCATGTATGAGGAATATAACTGAATTTTTAGTTAACTTATTTACTGAGAAACTTCAGGATGTCATTCAACTAAAATGTAGTAAGTGAATGAAGAATATGTGTAGTGTGGGAAATCATTTAGTCATCATTACAGTGAAACAAATATGAAGAAGACTGAAATAAATCCAAATGAAAAGCATGTAAGATATTGCTTTGATCACACACTTCAGTTAAGTACACATGTAATAATTACATCACAGTAAAATACAAAATAAAATACTGTTAATAACTAAAATATAACAAATCATCTCTATCATCTTCTCCTATCCCAAAGCAATCCTGATGATATTGAAAAACTTTTGTAGTATATTGTGATATTTGAAGGAGAGGTTAAAGCAAGATGTAATAGTTACTATTATGATATGATGTAAAATAAAATCTTAAAGAATTCCCTTTGCAAATAGCAATACTAAAATAGAAGGGCTGATTAACAACCAGTGTCGATTTATACAGGAAGTTGTTCAATTGCTGGTAGATGCTGATGAAATACGATATTTACATACCCCCAAAGCATATGTATTTCTTACATAACAGCTATGGTAAAGACCCTTTTCTATACATTTGCAAGAAAGATGTCAAATTTACTGAGTGCACTGTGGAAGTAAAAATTCAAATGAACATGTTGACTTTATTTGACTAAGGACTCATGAAGCGGCACCTTTGCCAAATGTGTATAACTACGGCTAAGAATCAGGTGGTTCTGTAAAACAGAATGTGGACCAAATGAAAAAGAAATCGAAATATACAACTGAAGACAAAAGACTTCAATTCATTTGGGAAAATTTTGCACAGATAGCTTTAACTTATTGGATTGTTTAAAGGAAACCTAAGCATGGAAGATACAAGTTCAAGGTAAGGTATGATTTAACCTTGGATGTTCACTGCTAAACAGAAAGGAAAAGTAATAAAGAATAATAGAACTTACTTCCTCACTGACCACCACTGACAATAAGAATGTACATAACCTTTCAGAAGTGCAATAGAGGATTCATAACAGGAATCTAGAAAGTGGCAGTGCTGAAAATTACTGTTCTTGTACATTAACATTGAATGCTTAACATGTAAATATCGATGTGCTTGCATGTTAAAAGTTAGCTTTAATAATAAGTAAAATCTATTAAAATTTTATGCTTATCCTTATTCACAGAATCTCTGTGAAGGTGATGTTTGCCTCAGTCTCAGCTTCAGTCAAGGCACAGGATTCTTATAATAAATTTAGAAAAATATAATAGAAATATAAGTACAACATATTTAACCATGTCAAAGAACACAGGCTCCTGTATTTATGATGCAGAAGAGAAAAAACTATTACCTAACTGAAGGAAAATGTTGCATTTTTATGTAATGTATATGTAGAACACCTCCTTTGTATGTCTCTAAATCTATTATTGTCACCCACTTCCTCTTTGAAATACACTTAGTGAGATAATTGTCAAGGCTTTTATGTGCACCTATAAATAAATCTAGGGGTAATTTAAATTGTTACCACAGACACAATTTAGCAGTTAGGGCTTCATCATAGATGTATATGACAACTCTAAACTTGGATTTATAGCATATTTGTGCTCCTTTAACACTACCACGATTCAGGCCTTGAAGACTGAAAATAGATACTGCTGGGTTTTCCATTTATTCATTTACGCTTCTCTCATAAGCAACACCGTCTCCTACATTCTTTTTTTTTTTTTTTTTCTAAGATGCTGTTTTTAGGTAAAGGAGAGCTCCCCTTTTAGCCAACACTGAGTTGTACGAGTTTATCCTATATTTTGAGAGCTCTGAGTTCTAAGGTTTCTTGCAAGCACCTTCACTGCTGCCACTCTCCCAACTGTGGAAAACTAACCTGTACTCGGTCGCCTTTGACCATACTTACCGGAACTGAGCGTGCATTTTTGTTTTTTTTTTACTGCTGAGTTCCCTCCGTGACTCCAGGTGGCGCTGTTGGACCAAAGTCAGGAAGGCTTCCTGGAACATTTCCAGGATCAATTGAGACCTAGAGGGGGAGTGGAGATCCATTCCAAAG
>RJWT010016489.1:0-19825 GCA_004365215.1 Cuniculus paca | reverse complement strand
CGAGGGTTTTGCTCCTGTTGCTTTATCACAGCAGAAAGAGGAGTCCTGAGCAAGGAATGCTTCTACCACCAAACACTAGAACGAGATTTCTGCCACCTCCACTGTGGATGAAGAACTGAAAATAAATATAAAGCTAAATCATAGAAAAATGTAGGAAGTTAATGCTTCATACCTGATTCCATTGTGGATGACTATTGGAATCTATTTGTATTAGGTTTCTGGAACAAAATGCCTGACATCTGCAACTTAAAGGAGGAAAGGTTTATGTAGTTCATGGGTTCAGTCCATGGTTTGCTGGCTCCAAAGCAGAACTTCTTGAGGAAGCACATGGCAGAGGAAAGCTGTTCAGCTCATGGCACTATTATTAGGAAGGTAAGTGCCAGAGAGGAAGGATAGAGACTGCGGTCCCTAAGGTAACACCCCCATGACCCACCCAGAAGTGCACTTTACTAATTGCCTGCATCGTTTTCAAGCCAGTCAAGTTGAACACCAAGATTAACCGTGACACCATGGCACTGATTCATGCTAAGGTTTATGATCCTGTCCAGAAAACATTGAGTTTCAATAAGGATTTTTAATATTACATTCATTCATTCAATAAATATTATTAGACATCTACTCTACTCCAAGTAAGTGGCAGAGACCAGTGGCAGAGCCAAACAGGAATAGATACAGTTCTTGCTTGACAACCTTCACTTTCAAGGCAGAAAGTCAATAATCAAATAGCTATACAAACAGATGTGAAATTTTGAGTGTGAAAATTGCCACCATGAGAAGATAGTTTCAATGAACATAATGAGGGGCTCTGACCTTACCTGGGGGAATCTGGGAAGTCTCCCTAAGAAGTGATCTCAGAATAGAGACCTGAAAATGACCAGGAGCTTATGATGTAAAGAGAAGTGAAAAGAGCAAGATCCTAGGAAGACAGAATCAGGATTTTCATTTTCCACAAGGACTTAGAGCCGCAAGAGAATAGTTTGGGTGGGAGGAAGAGGGAAGCACAATTACAAATCAGAGCAGGGCAGCAGTTACTGACGCGAGGGTTTCCTAGCTGTGAAGGTCAGGTGGGTGAATGGGTGATGCCTGAGTATTTCTAGATAACATTGTATCTGTCTGCCTCTGTCCTCAAAGACTAACTACACAGAGACTAACATACACAGCCGATTATAAAGACTTAGTATGAAAATTACAAAATCTTTAGTCTCTCAAATCTCTATAAAGTTTAGGAGTATTTTTTTCTAATTCTGTGAAGAATGCTGATAGTATTTGGATTGCACTTGTGTTGAATCTAGATGTCATTTTTTTTTATTATATGGCCATTTTGATGATATTGGTTTTGCCTATCCACAAACAGGGAACACGTTTCCATTTTCAAATGTCCTGTTCAATCTTCTTTCCAGAGTACTATGGTTTTTGTTCGAGAGGACTTTCACTTCCTTGTTAAGGTTAATTCCTAGGTATTTAATTCTTCTTCAGGCTACTATGAATGGGATTGTTTTCTCTCTCTCTCTCTCTCTCTTTTTGTTTTCATTTTGGTGGGTTTATTGTTGATGTACAGGAATGCTATTGATTTTTGTGCATGGAATTTGTATCTTGCTGCTTTACTTAGTTTCTCAGTTCAAGAGTCTTCTGGTGGCTTTTTGAGTTTTTTATGTAAAGGATCATGTCATCCGTGAAGAAGGACAGTTTGACAACTTCCTTTCTGATTCATAGCTTGTTTAATTCTTTCTCTTGCTTTGTTACTATCGCTAAAGTTTCATCTTACTCTAGAAAGAATGGCTATCATCAAGAATTCAAAATCAACAAAAACTGACGAGGTGGTGGGAAACAAGGAGCCCTTCTACATTGGTAGTGGGAATTTAAACTATTACAATCGTTATGAAAATCAGTATGGAGATTTCTAAAAAAATAAAAATGGAAATTCCATTTGACCCAGCTATGCCTCTCCTGGGTAGCCTCCCCCCAAATTAAAGGTATCATGTTACAGTGATATACACATATTCTTGTATATTGCTGCACAATTCACCATAGCTATTGGAAGCAGCTTGTATGCAGGACAACAGATGAATGGATAAAGAAAATACAAAGCACACACATGCAATGCAGTACTACTCAGCCATAAGAAAGCACAACTTTGAGTCATTTGTAGAAAAATGACTCATCCTCAGGCTGTAATGCATCAGACACAGAAGGTTACATATCACATGCTTACCTTTACATGAGAAACTCAAAATGTAAATGATTTTAAGAGTGATCAAAGAAAACATGGAAGTAAACTTTATGGAGATGGGAAGAGGGGAGTCTAGAAATTAAGAGAGGTAGGGTAGGGGCTGAAGAAGAGGAAAGTAAAAATGATTCTGATCTAATATGTCTATGTACCAATTCCCCAAGATGAATATGATTATTAGGGACAGCAAACATATGCCAGTAAAAAACTAGTGCCAACAACAAAAGAATTAATGTACTAACTTAATTCGAATAAAGAAATACTGTACAAAACATTCCAAAGTGTGATGCTACCACTGTCATTGCCACAAAGGACCTTGATTTTGGATTAGATGAGATGATCTGAGTAAGCCTGAACCATGGTAAAGTACATGCTAAAGAGCCTCACCTCACAGCCACATTCAGAGCAAGCATTTATACTATGACACCCCTTGCCCGCCCGTGTTGTGGTCACCCTAAGAACTCTCTGTCCTGCTGGTGCAGGACAGGATCTGAAAACCAGTGGATGCGGTGAGGACTGCACACTGGCCCTGAAGAGACTCCTGAGAGAGCCATATTCCAATCCTCACATAGGTACTGATCTTTCCAAAGGGGTAGTGAGATGGGACCCGCCTCTGGGTTTATTTCACACAAGCTTTTTAGATGCAGTTTTTGCCTGGAAATGTAAAACAGTAACTCACATGGGAATCTGGATCTTGTGGGCGTACACAAGAATTAATTTTTATATCTTAAAATGGGACAGAATCAGAGCTGGAAGAGAATTAAATATATTTTCACACTTTGATCCAAATATACTCCTGTCATTTGATCTCTGCTCACAAATCTGCAGCTGGTAGAAGAACTGAGATCAGTTTCTTCTGCTTTTCTCTGTTAGGTTGTTAATGAAAATGATTTCACCACATTGGAAGAGCCTCAGTCACCATAGATGAGGATCCGATCTCAGGACTAAGTTATGCTGTGTAAGTTATGTAACAAGAAACAGTCTTTTTTTTTAAAAAAAAAATAACATTTCTAAGTGTTGAATTGGATCTTTTTTTTTTTTTTAGTAATTGTAGTTTTAAAAGCAACTAGATATCTAGATTTCGACAGGTAGATTCCACAAGGTTTTTACAAAGGGAGGCAGATTTTATTGGAGCAGATGTGAGAATCAAACAAGAAAGAGTAAGATACATTAGTAATATGTGATTAGTATAGAAAGAAGAAATTAAATATTTGAGGATTTTTATTTTAAACTGGCTTAAAGAAATGCACGATTATAAAGTCAATAATATCACAGTACTGTCTCAGTCCATCATTTACCTGTTCACTCTCCCATCTCTCTGCAAATAGTCAGTTATTATATTTGCAGTAGAACTATTCATTTAGCTTTACAGTAGACATTGTAAAAGATAGAAGAGAAATAAAAGGCAATTCTTCTCTTTGAAGAATTACAGTATGTTAAATGTGAAGATAATCTAAAGAGGATGTTATTGTAATTCTATGCCCCCTTTTCAAGTAAAAATAGAGTTATTAGGTGATTTACATAAGATATATTCAAAAATTATATGGTATAACACAGAACACTAATTCCTAGTTTGATAACTGTTTTTATCGATACTGGGTGAGTCAGACATATTTATCTGCCTAAAACGTTTCAGAATAAATAATCCCACTTCACCATGTAAGCAAGTGTGAGATCATCAGAGATGCCTGATCTATGGAACATGGAAAATTCTCCATCACTGAGTCAGAAAATCCAAAGTTTCAGGGTAGAGGTGAGTCTAGAGCAGGACTCAAAAGAAATACAGAGCCAGGGTCATAAATGGTAGGGAAAAGACATTCCAGTTGTGACAAGCAAAAGAAATACATGCAAAGGGAAGGGAACCACACAAAAGATAAAAAGGGAAAGAGAATTGGGTTAGAAAAGGGTTACAAAAGTGGTAGAGAAGATCCTGAGTGGAGCCGAGACCTTCTGTGGAGGAGTGGGGTCAGATCACTGAGACGTGAGCAGTGGTGTAAGAAGGTTAAATGTTTGCTTGAGACATGCTTTCTATTAGAGACTGAGTGTAAACCGGAGCTTTGGAAGATGTGTACACCGTACTTCTATTTTAGAGAAAGAAAATATCTCTCAGAAACCTAACAAGGACCTCTAAAAGAGATAAAACCATCTTGGCAAATTAAATACCTACAGAACGCAGTCTATCACATTTCCTTTTTCACATCTGTGTGCTGCGCACCATTTGCTGATGTTTCATCCGAATTTACAAGTTTGATGAGACGCTCTAAACAGGAATATTTAGGAAACCCACAGTGAACTAATAACGCTAGTAGTCACGCACTTACTTGTGGAAGTAGTTAATTTCCATTGCTTGGATGTTTTTTTTTTCTTTTGATATACAGCTCAAATTATTGCTTATGTAGGATGAAATGTATTCTTAAATGCCATGCTGTCAAAGTTATAGCTACAAATCACTCAGAATACCATCACTGCAGGCAGTAAATATTTTATAACCTATTGAAAAATAATATTTCCCATATAAAATGCCAAAATCATATACCTTTTAGGCCCATTCCAAAATTCTCCCCTGAGAGGCGTAAAAGATGATCATACTTAAAGTCCCATCTTACAAAAGTGCCAGCATTCCTGCCTCAGAGTTAGCCAAGCCAGGACGACAACCCTGGCCAAAATAGTCTCTCCTCTTTTAAGTTGTGGGTGTCGGTTATTTTGCACCAGCAATGTGAAAGTGACTAAGACAGTTAACTTACTTTTAGGCAAAGGGGGATGACAACAACAGAAGGAAATCATAGGCATTCACAGCTGGCTGATACTGACTGACAAACTGGAGTGGGAGAGATCAAGTAGGGATGAGATGCATGCTTGTCTCCTGAACTTGACTTGTGTAACTGGATGCCTTCAGCCTTCTGCAACATTTGTCCTTAAGCATTTTTAAGGACCTGATAGACTCTGAAGGAAAAGAGACACAAACAAATAACTTCCACAATGGGAAAAGTGCTATCAAGTGGACTGAAGAAAGCACTGTGGCCGTGTGAGTTTCGCCCCATTTCCTGAGTTGATGGAGAAGGCTGGCTACTAATTTTAGTTTGTGATGCGCATCTTCTGAAAATAAACAAGCAAATTTTAGTTAGACTGTATTGGTGGGGTTGTTATCATTTGTCATCTTCAAATACAGATAGGACATTCCAGAGAGATGATGTTATGGATGGCAAGAAGATATTTATAAGCGATGTGGCTAAGGGTGTGGAAAGAGGGCACTTAGACTTTGTCAGTAGCAAGATGTATTGGAGGACTGTGGTGGACTCTGAAAACAATTTGGTAATGTGTTTCATGAAAGATTTGTGCATCTTGTTCACTATTTTATCACTAAAGTCCAGAGGGAAGTTGAATAAATGACTAAATGTTCAAATATTTAAAATGTTACATATGTTTTGATGCACAAATTCTAAGAATTGGAAATCATCATGAACCTATTCAGATTTAGCTATAAGAATATATGTAATATTGTTATTTATAATACTAAAGGCCTGAGATGACTCATTTAAGTCTATCAGTACAGGGCTGTGCAAAAATTATATAACATCCTGACAACTGATTATTGGGCAGTCATGAATGTCAATGTTGCAGAAAAATATATAAATGATAAAGAAGGATCCATGAAACTCTTATGAGTAGGTCATAAAGCAGTGCATGGAGTAGTAATCCATTGCTAGAAGATGATAAAATAAGAATTATTAAAATGAGGCTCAGACACTGGTAAACTCAAACAAAAAACTATGGAATTTTAGAGGCATATGCTCATGGCTATTATGGGGTAACAGAGGAGCTTTGTCTGTTGTAGTTGCTCCAAATTCCAGATGGAAATTGTATCATGACTAACGTGGGTACCATGCTGTATGGAAAAGAGCTCTGGAAGGTTCATATTGGAACTTAAATACTGTAGTCTAGAAGTAAAAGATTGCACTTTCTTCACAATTCTATGATAAAATCTTGCCACATGTCTTGTTTATTCCAAAAAGAGGAAAGAATTATAATTCTCCCATGTAATTGAGGACAAGAGAACTTAAAATATTTTGCGAACAACACTAAGGGTTTGACTTAAGGTCTTCAGTATTCCCTCAGTGTGTCCCCGGAGACATCCTCAAAATTCCATCAGGTCGAGGGCCAAAACTCCAAGTTCATCATTTCTGAATGGGGTAACAATCTAGTCTCTTTATCAGGAATGGTGTTTGTTTGTCTGTTTTTTCTCAGTCCGAGTCTCATTAAAAGTTGCCCAGTCTGGATTTAAACTTGTGATCCTCCTGCCTCGGTTTCCCATTGTGCTGAGATTACAGAAACGTGATACAGTATCTAGATGTGGCTCCTTTTGATCATCAACCCAATAGAAAAAAGTTTACCTCTCCTCACTAATACAACTAGTAGAGGATGGTAGAACAGGGGCAAGGTGTCTATGACATTCCCTTTCAAACATGTAGGTCCTACCCGTTCTGATATCTTACTGTAAGTCCTTAGTCTTCCCGATCAGAAAATCTTCATGAGCACGTTCTCTGCACCGTGAGGGAGGGACTCGCCATCAATTCTTCTCCAGTGCCCTTAGTACGCTTTTGGAGGTCCTTTCTCCTCTCTGATCTGTCTTGACCAGTCTGAGGGAGAGTGCGTTGTTCAGTGTGCTTTTCTTCCTAGTTCACAAGCACAGCTAACTAACATGCTTATCTCTTGACTACACAAAGCTGTCACAAAAATTTTAGAAAGTTTGCCTTTTCTTTTGCTAAATGACTTTCTCAAAAATTTAATCCACTTTTTCCGACAGTTGATTATGGTCAACTCCTTGTGCTAAAAGCCACGTACACGGTTCTTTCTTTCTGATACACCTCTCTCTGATGCATGTGAACTGCAGGTATTTTAAGTCAACTGACCGTTAGTGGGAGATCCATAACTTCAATCTTTTTTATATTTTGGGTTATTTTGTCCAAATGAAAAGTTAACTGGATTCCATCTTAACCCATTCAACAGCTCAGAAACTGGTGTAAAAATTAGATTCTTGAGTTTTTTTCCTTGATGTGAGACTGAGTTACAATCAGTTTTTTTTTTTTAAACTGGTTTGTGATGAACAGATGCCTATTTCAATTCTGCAAGACTCTGCGTATTCTGGACCACCTCTGTGACTTCCCATACTTGCTTGTAAATCCCTTGCTTGTATTCTTAGCATATTGTTTTATTGTTCTGTGCAAAATGCAGCCAAGGATTATCAATACCTACTAGAAAAGTCATTTTCTAATATTTCCCCTATGGCTATAAGTTCATAAAACATTACTTTCCTTTTAAGTTTTCACAGATGATGATTTTACAAAGTAGGGTGCTTATGCATAGCATAGATTGCTCTGTTTCCAGTTGCAGCCAAAGATTCCTTGCTTCTTGCTTCTTGCTTCTTGCTTCCTGGCTGCCGAGTCAATGCCACATGTGCTTTCGATTCAGCATTACTCCGACTCAAGGCACTTATTTTCGTATTGATCAAATCGGAGAGATTTTTTTCTTCTCTTTTGTAATTCTTGTGTTTCCTGAAATTTAATTGTCATCAAATGATTGTCCCCAGGCAACTGGAATACACATTCACATTCAAGACATTATGGATAAAAGTTCTAACTTTTAAATTTAAAATTGAAAGCCCACCTCAGTGAATAAAGTATCTGTGGTTTGTAACCTGAGCATGCTATTCCCTGGGGCAAGGGATTCCAGAAATGAATATTTTAATTCGAATGTTTCTTGGTGATTAAGTGCTAATGGATTGCTTGATCATGAGCAGACATCATCGTGGATAATTCTGGAGGTCCCTGCAGAATTTTGACCTTCCTTAGGGCACCTAGGACTGAGATTTTCATTGGCAGGGACACTTTCCTTCCCACAGGGCTGTCTTTTTGTAATTTACATTCTAGGGAGCAGACATAGCAACAAGCTGTGAACACGAAGAGAAAATTTTGCACAACTTGAGCACTTTTAAAATAATCACGCTGGATAATTGTAGGCAGCTGAAATTGGGGAAGGGGACGGAGGAAGGTCTTTTCTTTGGAGCAGCTAATGAAAGTCATGGCAAGATGACAGCATCAGAGCTGAAACTCAAATGAGGGGAAAAGGGAGACTAAAGGTCTGAGCAGTGAGCCTTCTATGCAGATTACGAAAGTCAGGCTCCTGAATGAGCTCCGCGTGTTGCAGGGACAGAAAGAAGACCAGGGAGGCGGGAGTGTGTTAGAGAAGTAGGGCGTGGTCATGGCTGAGAGTTTGGGAAGGGTAGTCATGCTGAGAAATTTGTGTTTTACACCACATCCAGTGGTACCATTGGAGGCTTTTAAACAATGCACTCACTGGATCTGTTTTATGTTTAGATACCTGTGACTGCGTGGAGAATGAACTCTGGTAAGGGAAAAATGGAAACAGCCCATGGAGGTTTGGTGGGGAGATACTGGCCACGTGGATTAGGGCTGCGGCGACAGAAATGATGATAAATGGTGGAATCCTGAACATATTTTGGAAATAAAAGTTGGCAAGATTTGGAGACAGATCAGATGAAAGATGTTAAAAAATGATAAAGCGAGGGTCATTTCTACTTTTTTGGCCCAGGAAATGTGGTGGAGGAGACATCACCAACCAAGATAAGCTGTGAGAAGAACATCAAGAGTTTTATTTTGGTTCCACTAAACTTGAGATAGATAGATAGCTAAGAGACCATGTCAAGTAGGCAGTTGAATATACGAATCTAGGGCCCATGGGAGTGTGAAGAGCTGGCGCTAGAGATTTATGAATCATCGGTACAAAAATGTTATTTTAAGGCATAGAAGAGAATGAGGTCACCCAGGGAAGGAATTTAGAGAGAAAAGCGGGTGGAAGACAGAGTTAAGGGTTAGCAGAGGAGGAGGAGGAGCCTGAAGTGGGATCTAAGCAGGAGCAAGGTTCAGGCTGGAGGAAAGTCGGGAGTGAGCAATGTTCTGAAACCAAGTGATGTTGCTGGAAGAAGAAAGTCACATACGGAAAGCTGATCCATGTTGTGCCCCATCTCCTGCTTTACATTTCTCCCAGACTCTCCCAGTATCATATATTCTCCTTAGCATTGGATCCTACTGGAAAAGAGATTAATTACAGAATAGCAATTGTTTGGCTATTTTCCCCTCTTAGTTTGTTGTGTTAAGTGGATGAAACAGGATCGGAAGCGTCTTGGGTCTTGGGTCTAGGCTTCCACGTTGGCGTTCCTCGTGGCAAGAACTCTGCTTAGCTGCAGAAGGTGGGAAGCTTCCTTAACCTCATTCAGGAGCCTTGGTTTCTCCCTTCCTTATCTGGGGATGACAAGGTTCATGTTACGGATTTGTCACATGGGTTAATGGAAGGTGGACAAAGCACTAAGCTCCGGGTCTGGCAGAAGGTAAGGAGATCACGAATAGCAGCCTTTATTCTTCTTCCCATACTCCAGTGGCTAGGAAAATAGATCACTATCAAGTAATCCTGGGAAGCTTAGTTGGTTGATTGTTTAGAAGTGCATTAGAGAAATAATGTCTCCATACTGCTGGTGTTGGACAGAAGCCAAGCACTCTACACTGAAACAAATACACCTTTATTATCCCTCCACCCTCTACCAAATAGTTTATAGAGCTCTCATCTCATTCAGAGCCAGTATTTATGAAACTGAAATAAATGGTGTTTTAAGAGAAGGGACACAAGTGGGAGAAGCATACTTCAGTGCTTCTCCAGTAAAGAACTAGTCAGGCCTGCCTTGGAGGCTGGATTATCAGGCTGCCAGTGAGCAGGCAGGGTGGGAATAGGAGCCCCTGCAGAGCAGAGAGAGGGTCCTGACCTCTGTTAAAATCAGCACACTGTTCCCTATCTTGGGGCAGCTCACAGCCCATCTTATCCTCTGAAGCACAAGAGAGCAGGTCAGGGATATAACTGAGCAAGTGTCTCAGGTTCATTTTGCAGAAAATGAGGCTGTTAGCCCTCGGCTGCTCTCTGAGAGGTTTTTGTTAAACATAACAATTCCTTTGAAAATGTTACAGTTCTCCGGATGGTCCCTCTGTGCCAACTGCTTTCAACAGCAGAGGCAGGTGGGTGGCTGTGGCCGGCCGGGAGTGGGGCAGGGAGTCACTGCTGATGGAGAGACAACTTTCTTTCTCCAAACTGACAGGCCCAGTCTCTTCACTGGCACCTCTCAGGGCTTGGACACCGCCCCTCACTCACATGCATGCCCGTTTCTCAGTTCCAAGGGATCCTTTAACTTTCCTTGTAAGGGAGTTTTATCACTTTGGGCTAACTAATCAAAAAGGCAGTATGGTGGGACTAGGCTACCTCAGTTAGTCATGGTTCCATTTAGGATCTCTGAAATGTCTTATCCTCAGTCTCATCATTTATAAAATGGGACTAATTACTGTTGCAAAGGACTGACTTATACTTAATAAATAGTGACATGGTATTTCATCTGTTTTGCAATAACATGGACTCAGTTTTCATCAATTTATAATAATTTTATCCTATTTTTTGATGGATACTAATATTTGCACATATTTATAATAAGTCACAGTGTGATGTTTTGATTCATGCCTACACTGGGTAGTGATCAACTCAGAGTAATTAACAAATCCATCACTTTATAAACTTTCAACATTTCTCAATGATGAATGCATTCAAAAGCCTCTCTTTTAACTATTTTGAGATATATAGTGCATAATTGTTAATATAGCCACACTGCTGCTCCATAGAACAGCACATTTTCCCTACATAATTATACAAGAAGCTTATTTTAAGAGGAATTTTCATATTGTTGCTTACATTAGTGGTATTTCACATATTGTTAGCAGTTCAAAACTGCATTTTATCCTCTGATGCTTTTAAAAAAGAGAAGGTACTGTATTAGGAGGATCGAGGAAACTGGACGCTTGATTCAGCATAGGATAATGACACCTCCTCTGGTTTTATATTTACGAGAATGTCTCACCCATCAAACAAAATGTCAGCAGAGAGTGGAGTCATCTAACGGGGTATGTTTATCTGTAGGGTGTTTACAGTGGTGCTGGTGCAGAATAGCAAACTGTGATAGAAATTGGCTTAAATAATAAGAAAGTGTGTCTTACTGAGCTGTAAGTCTGGAAGTAGTAGGCAGACTAGTCATGTTTGGAAGGAGCCATCGTTGTCATGGCTGTGCGATGCTGTCCTCGGAAGGCTGTCCTTGCCTTCAGACTGCTCTGGTCACCAAAAGGCATGCTAGAAAGCAAGGCATCAGCTCCAAGTATGAGCATGTCTAGAGAAAGCATGGAGCATTTTCCCTCATGTCTCTCTCTTTCAGTGTTCTACAGATTGCTGCAAGAAATTGTTTGCAGAGCCAGGTGTGGTGGTGCATGACTGTAATCCCAGCACTCAGTAGGCTGAGGCAGGAGGATTGTTGCAAGTTCGAGACCAGCCTGGGCTACAAAGTGAGCTCAAGTCCAGCCTGAACTGCATAATGAGACCTTGTCTCAAAAAAAAAAAAAAAGAAAGAAATCCATTGCAAACTTCCATACAATTTCTTCCATTTTTGTTCATATGATACTTTCCTTAGTTTGTAGATGGCCTCAAGAGCTGAGGACAAAATTGTTCAATATCTTGCCAGCCTGGCACATGGGGGTCCTTCTCCTTTCTGCCCCTGCCTTTCTCCACATAGGAATCACACATTTTCAATACTATTACCTGTGGAATAGAATTCCTGTTTCCAAGTTTTTAAAAATCAATTTGAATCATCTGTCACAGACAACGGAAAATGACTCTGGCTGATTCAGAGAGAAGGATATATTTAAATATACTAACTAGTTCCAGGATGATTTTAAATTTTCTTTTGCTGTGAGGGACATTATTGGGGCAACTGGCAAATTTCAAATAAGGTCCACAGATCAGGCAATAGTTTTGTATCCATTTTAATTTTATGATCCTGAAAATTGTGTGTGATTACATAACAGAACCTTTTTAATGAACACATGATTTTACAGGGAAAAGGCTTTGCATCTGCAGTTTTACCGTTAAACAGTTTAGAAAATTTATACACACACTGGGACTGGGGAGAGTAGAAAAGAACAAAAACAAAGCAATGTAGAATATCATTAGCATTAGGAATCTGGCCAAAGGGATTTCCAAGAAGTTTTAGACATACTCATAAATTTATGTGTGTTTAAATTACACACTCACAATGTTTAATGATGCAAAGAAATGGAAGAGAAGATTGTACTACTGCACCAGTTCACATACTGGCTTTAATCTCTAAAGACAATGAGGAAGACAGTGAGTAGCTCAAGAGTAGACTGGATTGCCAGAGATCTGAGCTGATAGATTCAGGATGGGAAGCAGCGCTGCAAATGCCAGCAAGGAGGGGGACCCTTGTGGACAATGGTGCCACCTCTGTCATGTGATGGGCGTTGCATTTTCCTTGCTGCTGTGCTTGGCTCTGACACTGCAACATTATCAGTACAGCTGCTTTTATTGCTCCAAATGATTGATCTTTTTGTGATTAGAATTTTTTTTTTTTTGGTACTGGGTATGAAGCTCATGACCTCTCGCTTGCCAGGCAGGCACTTACACCACTGAGCTAAATCCCCAGCTTGACTGATCTTTTTATAACCTTCACCACTGCCAGGCATTCATCTCGAGGACCTCTGCCTTTTGGCTTTATCACAGTGTGGGAAGCAGACTGACAGAGCCCAATCATGAGTCTGTGCCCGGTGCAGATAGACTAGTCAACTGAGAATCAGGAACTTTCAGTCTCTGGAGTGACACACGAGTCCTGCCTTGGCCGCCAAGAAGGATTCTCCAAGGAGGAATGGTTTCTACCATTGCGTAGCCCACAAGAGTGACAGATATCCACTGCGAGGCAATCCACACAATTCCTCCCTTAGATGTCAAAATGCACGCTGGGTGTTGCTATGCTGAAGGCAGGAATGAGGAAAAATGTGTTTCTCTCCACTTGAAAGGAACAAACTATTTACAGATGTTGGGTCTTAGCTCTCATGTGTACTCAAACATGGAAGAAATTATCCTTGGTGGCGTTTAACTACCTCTGGAAGCCCATGGAAAAGTGGAACCCTTCGTTTGCTGTTCAGTTGACTTTGTCGTAAATATTCCTTATTCTAGACATTGATATCTTTCTTTGTCCTCCCTCATTCATTTTTTCACTTTTGAATTTTCCCCTTCTTGAATTTCCCTTTGTTAAAAAACAAAACAAAACAAAACAAAAAGAACTCTTGGGTAATTTTACATGAGGTTGACATTTTGCTGCAGAAGATACTTGCTTCCTGTCTGTCAAAAACAAACACCAGGTCCCAGCTCTGTGACAGACTTGGCCCATAATAGAGACGTAACATACTTCTTCTTCTTACTCAAATCTTGTTTTACCATATACTATATTAAATGCTGAAACATTGAGATATACTCCAGCTTAGTAGTGTAAATGCTCATATGGAATTAAGAATACGTGTTGGCTTCTTGATATGTTATTGGAAAAAGTGAGCCTCATGTTTTAGTTAAGGAAAAACAATGATGCCATCTGATTCTTAAGACCATAATATTTTATTTTTATGAATATTCTCTAAACATGACTATAGGAAAGAAGCAATACATGAGAAATTATACTGTAAAAGCTTTTGACGTTTGGTTAGAATTGTTGTGTTCCTTAATGATAGGAGGTTTTCTCAGAGGAGTAGAGGAAATTTGAATGCTTCTTTTGGCTGTCAGACTGAAGATGGGTTTAACTGGCCTTTGGCAGTGTTAATCATCTTTCTGAGAAAGTTAGGAATTGGGGAAAGGAAGAAGTTTCCACCCACACTCCTCAAGGAATAACTCAGGGGACAGCCTTAATTACGAGACTTAGAGGCAACAAGTAAACATTGCCTGAGTAGATTGCTGTGAAATGCTTTATCTGGAGGTGGCTCTGGAAAATACTAATCGATTACGGAGTCCCTTGTAAAGTAGCAAGAGGAGCCTCAAAACTATGGTCCATCTCCAACCTTCTCTAACTACCTTTTCCTTCACAGGCGACCCTCCTTAGCTAGAGTCCTCAGCCCTTTGCCACAAACCTGCCACAGAGTAGAATCATGTATCAATTATTTAGTAGTGCGTGTTACAGGACAGTGACTTCTGCTTGTCTCAGAAATGATAAGCACTGACATTTGTCTTTCTAAACTCAGTAATTCTGTGGTCTCCAGTCACAAGCAAAAGCATCAAACCTGGAATTTCTAGATGCCAGAATTACACTCGGATTAGACAAAACTGCAGATTTTTTTCCATAGTAATGTTGGCTTATTTATTACTGAAAGGAAAGTGAAATGGCTACATGGTGGAACCTGGTAGTCAAATGAACCCACATAGGAGTAGTGAGGGTTGATAATTCAACTTCATGAATGCGTAAACAGTCCATAGAAAGGCTGCAGGATATTCAAGAGCGAGCATTTCTGGTGTTTCCTTATGCACATTCATTTTACCGAGGAATTTTCACACTTTCCGTTGAAGTCTCCAAGGAATCAAAGCCCCAGGAATTTTTGGAAATACTGCTCTATAATGAGAGGCAAATTTCTCTAAATCACAAATGCCTCTGCCCTTAGTGAAAGCTTAAAGGACAGAGCAGTCAGCTTTCAGGAGTGCAAGAAAAACTGCACAAATACTGGAAAGAGTTGAGAAAAGCAGTTGAGAAACAGCTGCTGGAAGTTGCCCTTAAATAAAATTTGAAAAACTGAAAAATTGTTGATACATCTTTTGAGTATTTTTAAAAAGCATCCACGTAGTCCTAGCCAAAATTCTGTAATAAAACAACACATACAGCCTCAAGTATTTGGGGGACTTAATTGGATTTCTTTCTTAAAGGAGTCGTGTATATAGAACAGTTGATTAACTATAAATAATTTTAAAAATACCTGTTACTCACATAGGAATGAAAGCACATCCATGGCTTATCTGATTTCCCATAGCTTCCATCACACACCTCAGTCCACTCATCTCACAGCTGCCCCAGAACTGTCCTATCCTAGGTCACCCTCTGTATTCACAGTCCGCACGCAGATTGCTTCTCTGCCTCTCTTTGGCTTCACTTCTGCACCCTGCTCTTCAAGATGGAGATGATTCAGTTGTCTGGTTTAATCCTTCCTCCTGTCTTCTTTCTCTGCACCTGCCAATCTCCCCATCTGTTTTCCACCCTTCTGCGTTCAACCACTGGGCTAGAAAAGACTCCTTTTAAGGAGCAGGAGAGGTATGGAAAGGGGAGGAGAAACAGGAACACGAAGTCCTAAATCTTGTTCTGGTTACACGTTGCGTAATGCTGATTACAAGAAATGAGTGATTTATTTCATTATTCATTTTTAAACCACTTAATATGCCTACCAAGTAGTTTCCTAACTTGGAAAACCACAAAAGAAAATGGAAATGTTTAATGCTTTCCAGAATTCTGGTTCTCAATGTAGCTCTCATTAATATAAAATCAGCTTTATTCCAGGGCCACTCAGAGATAATGCACAGATTGTGTCCTCTGTGACAGATACCACACTACACGCTGACTGTGTGCAGAAGGGAGGTCTCTTTAGAGGTGGGGAGGTAACCAGAGGACCACAGTGTGTGCAGATAAATGTACCAGTGATGGTGTGCATTCACCAGTGAGGCTGTGTATGCCCACTAGGAAGTCTCTGTGTGTGCCCATGAGGCGAAGCTGCAGCTAATTTCTGGAAAATGAGTGGGCTTTCGGCAAAGGTGAGGATGCAGTCCGTGCTGAGGGCACAATGCACGAAAGTGAAGTCATGAGAGAGGACGTGAAGGCATGAAAAATGGGACTGGAAATACCAAAAGGAAACCAGTGACTAACCAGGTGTCATGACAGGTGGCAGGATGAACAGTCCCAGTGCCGCTCTGTTTTACCCCATCTCCCTTCTTGAGGAAGTCATGACAGGGAGCGCTTCCCCATCAGTTGTATAATCTAGAGGCAGTTGATAGTCAAATCACTGTGGGGCTCCAACAGCTCTGTGCAAACAGCTCTCAGATCTGGGAGTACAGCCCAAAGGACATGGGCCATAGAACCAGCAAGGTGAAAGCACAAAATGGGAAATGAAGGACCAAAACTTAAACTTGCCTATAACGTGATCTGTGGCTTAGACCTTGTTGACAATACGAGCATGGTGTTTGTTATTTAGAAAACACGTTCACGTAGTTGAGGTATGGATGGAGTAGCTTCTGTCGTGAGTACATCCGAAACATAGATGAAAAACGCCGTGACAACAGTTGCTTTACTGTGCCTTCCCCATCCCATCTGGCTGTGCAATGTTTTTATTGAGATGGGAAGAAAAATCTGAAGCCCAATTTTCAGAGAGCCATCACTTTTAGGAAAGCCGTTGTTATGTTTATCAAGAAGTTATTGTCACTGGTAGTATCGTTCACTGGCAGTACCCACTGTCTTGGATGGAGAATTTTCTTGGTGTGTATCTATTATTCATATTTACAGCCAGCCTGTTATAAAAAGACTTTTGAGTTGCCACCTCATGGTTATAGACATACAGCAACAGCGAGGGACAGAGGAATGGGTTCGGCATTTATTCCGTGGATATTTTTATAGCCCACACTGGGAGTAAAGTCACTAGCGAGTGACTCAGAGAGCTTACAGACAAGTTAGGGAAGGTGTGAGCTGCACATGTGGAAAGGTTAAATAAAAATAAACTCCAGATGACAAGAAATAAACGAAAACATCTTCCAGCACCACAATTGATTATGGAACAAGTGGAAATAAGCTGTGGATGGAACATCTCAGAACCTCAGTTCCCACTTAGAAATACTCACGCTACACTCCTCAGACTGCCAGAAAGGAGGAACGGGCCTGGGGAGACAAGAGCGCAAGCCCCAGGAGTGCAGGAAGGAGGACGAGTCCCCAGGGTGTGGGGTGACTTCGCAGTGAGGCGCAGCGAACCCGTGCTCAGCTGGTGAAAGCACAGGGCCTGGAAGAGGGCAGAGACGCTCTCAGGACTGGAAGAGCCCTCTGATGGCCTCTGAGATGGGTGTAGCATCCTTTCTTCCTTTCGTGTTTGACACGCAGCACATCATAGGTGGCCAGTAAATGTGCAGGGAAGGAGGAAAGGAATTACGTCAAATCCTAGGATCATGGAACTGGAATGAAATGTGTGGGATCATCAGTCACTCCCCTAATTCTCAAGGAAAGGTCATTAATGTGCTTAACAGAAAGAACAGAAGGGCCAGAATCTGTGGAAGGGTTTTGAATGGAATGCGATTTAAATTCTGCTTTGTCAATTTCCCTTCTGTGACCTTTTATGAGCTGGTCTGTTAGTTGGGCCTCAGTTTCTCCATCTTTTTAAGGGGAATAAGAAATTATTGTAGTACAGAAAATTCATAACATTGCAATAAGATGGCATATTAAAACATTTAATTGCTCAAAAAATATTTGTATAAAAAAGAAAATATCTAAAATATGTTGAGCTGCTACATATTTTTCAAATCTTTTAAAAGAAGAAATACTAACTAAACTTATGAGGATCTTTTCTTAAAGTTTTTTTTTTGTTTTGTTTTGTTTTTTTGAGTCAGAGTCTTGCCATGTAGTTCAGGCTGGCCTTGAACTCACTATGTAGCCCTGGCTTGCCTCAGACTCATGGTGATCCTCCTGCCTCAGCTTTCTGAGTGCTGGAATTAGAGGTATGCCCCACCACAGCCAGGGATCTTTCCTTAAAATTTAGCTCATGGAAAACACTAGTGTTTTATTTTTCTGGTGGTACACCTTAAGGACTTTACACAGTAGGGAAAATGCTCTAAAAAATAATGTAACAGGAGAGTGTGAATTATCTGACAGTAGGCTCTCATGTTGTATAACAAAATTTCTTCAATATTTAATTAAAAACTTTAACAACTTAAGATTCTAGACATGTCAAGAATATTAATTGGATGTATAAATTGGACACTGGAGGACTTTGGCTGTCAACTTGGAAGACAAATATTCTTTCCTAGTTCGTATTACTGGGGAAGGCTTTGAAAGAGTGGGTCCAATGACTCTAACAGGTGATAATGGTCACAGCGAAAACTGTGGATGCTGATGGCTATTTTTGATGTGTTGTCCCTGTCTGAGTTCCAGGATGGATCTTCCAGAGAGTGAGAAATGAAAGGAAATGAGCAGGCTGTCAGAACTAATAGCCCTGGAGTCTCGGGCAGTATGCGAAGGGCGACTTTCAAACTTGCAGAGGTGAAACTGGGCAGGGAGATATGTGAAGTTGTAGAGATACTAAGGAAAACAAAGCAGTTTCTTAAGTTTCTTATATTTGCACAGGGCCAGCTCTGGGCTCAGGGACAAATCCAGACAAGTGATTAATATCAGGGAAAGCCATCCAAATTCAGAGACATACATAATTTTTCCTCTGCCTGTTTTTGGTTGGCAGCCACTTGGATAAGACATGGTCGCTTGGATGAGACATGCTAACAGGGTCAAGTGTGGTCAAGGCAAAAATCGAGCTCTAGTTTATCCTTGCCACTGGTGTGCTGTGTCATTTAAAGTATCCTGAAAAGAAAGACAGTTTGTTGTCTGGTCACTGTCTTTGTGAACCAGGGACTATCTCTCCTTGTCTCCCCTTTTATGCAATTCGGTCAAGTTCCATAAGGAAATATCTGGGCTCTTCATCCTCAGATCTCCTCCCACCTACACTGACCTTAAATGACTCTAGTGCTTTACTAAAACCAGAAAAATAGAAGCAGAAAAGAGTATGCATACCTGGGGAGGTCCTTCACAATGATCCAATCACCTGCTCGCACCCATTCTGCAGAAGAAAAAGGTGAGACTTGAGAGAATGAAATCATGTGATCGACTTGCAAGAAGAACCCAGACCAGAGGTCTAAACTGTTGACAACCAGGTCAAAGCCCTCTCCAGCATCACAGCTTGGGAAGCAGGACACTCTGAGACGCAGAAAAGAAAACTCGGAAAAACCTACAAGGAGAAAGTCTGGACCACAAGTGCTGGCACACAAAACAACATCCTAAAAGAGCAAGTGAATTTGATGTGCATACATATAATGTGAAAATAAAGTGGGCCTACTAAGTTTTAAATGTTACTGAGGTGTGACCAATGCTGGTCCTCCGAGGAAATGAAGGAGGCATGAACCAAAGCTTTCTTTGTCTTGATGTTTCTTGTTCTAGAAAATCTAACACTTACCTGGGGGCAGGCCCGTGGAAGTCTGTTTGGTCCTCCCACTTGTGTGAACTGGGTCCATCAGGGAGCAGACACAGGTATCACTGTGGGGAGCAGGTAAGCTGGACCCAAAGATTCTGTTCCGTCTACACAGGGCTTCTTTTGTGTGAAGCAGAAAATCTGTGGAACTAAAAAGAAAATGGAGATTTTCATTTGTGCCTCTCAAGATTTGCTGAAGATTTGAACTATTTGAGAGTAGTTCTGGATTCCTTAGGACAGATGGACCCCTGAAACCCTCTGGTTGTCTATGGGCCAACGGGTCAGCCACTCTGGTAACGGGTTTGTCCGATCCAGATGGTTCAGTGGTGGGACAGGACACACACAGCCATCGTGTCTCCTCATCTGTGGATTCAGGGCAATGCCAGCTGCCCCTGGTGGACGAAGATCCCTG
>RJWT010016488.1:0-19829 GCA_004365215.1 Cuniculus paca | reverse complement strand
CTTTCCTTTCCCTTTCTTTCTTTCATTCATTTTTCCTGTCTTTGCAGTATTGAACTCAGGGCCTTTGCACTGAGCTAATCCCAGCCCTGTTTTAGTTTTTACTTTGAGATGAGGTCTTCCTAAATTGCTACATTGCCCAGACTGGGCTCAAACTTGACATCTTCCTGCCTCATCCTCCCAGAGTGCTGGGACTTTAGGTACGTGCCACCTGGTCCAGCTATTTGTTCCTCCTTAATTGCCTTTAGCTCAAAAACCTTTATGGCACAGTGGAATACTGTGTGGTCCGTGAGACTGAGGGGAGTTAGAAATCAGCCAGGCCCAACGTGCTCAGGCAGAGGCTGGGCCAGCTTTCACGGGCCCACCTACTTCCTTGTTAGGGAATCCCTACCTGCTGCTCTCCTGTGTTTGCCCCACATTGTTCCATTTCTTGTAACACCGCCACGAATGTTAAAGAGGCGCATTCGCAGCAAGACAACTACAGCTTTCCTTCTGCGCAGCTTCTAATTTCTTTTGGTTTTCTATTTCAGTTGCATATTGTGAAAATCCTGATCCCACAGACGTTTTCATCATTGCCTGTCACAGTGGCAGGTTCAAATCACTACAGGGGGTGCCTTGCTAGGGTTGGAACTTAGGGCCTCCTGTGTCCTAATTAATCACTCTACACTGAGCCCAAGCCAGTCCCAGCCGAAGCCACTTTTCCATTAAACTGATGCAGAAGCAAAAGTGAGAAGCCAGTAGAAAATATCTGATTCTAGTTTAAGTCATTAAAATTAGCCAATAGTTTGACTGCTCTGTTGTATTCATTTGAATTAGGAGGAAAAAAGTAACCAAATAAATATGAAAGTATCCAAACAGAATGATGTCATTGAATTTACTCAGTCAATATAATGACCCTAAGGAAGCCCAATGCTAGCCCCACCTGATTCCCATGATTCTGGTAATGACTCACTGATAAAACACAGCTAACCAACTTTGCCTCCCCCCAGCCAAGCCCCCACCCCCACCCCGCAGTGCACCTGACCAGTGAAAGCTTTCCACTACCAGCTGGGGTTGAGGCTAGTTAGGAGACTATATGCAACACAATGGCCAAGTCATAATAATAATATTTGCAAAGGAACAGATAAAGTGTTTCCACATTCTCTTCTCTGTTTGATCTCCGTTAGGCCTGTCTGTTAGATAGGACAGGTGTTATTTTATAAAGGAGGGGAGTGAGTCTCAAGGAAGTGGCATAATGTATCTAAGACAGGTGTGAGAGAAGAGAAAACAGATATAACTTGGAGGTCGTGGCTCTTTTCTTAATCTATTCTTCCTTTCTCCCTTCCTCCCTTCCTTTCCTTCTACTATAGACAGCTAAGGTAGGTAGAAAAATTATAGGCAGTCAGACAGGGCTGGGCCCTCGTGGGAGTCAGTGCAGAGGATGAGAACACATTACAACTGTGGCTGAAGGTGCATCTGTTGAAGGCCAGGCCTCAAGATAAAGAGAAATGACCAGGCCTATATGCCTCCCCCAGGGATGAGTGATGTACTATAATTGGTATCACCCGGTCCAATAAACTCTAGCTAGGCTTCACGCCTGAGTGGGTGACCAGGACCTCTTAACTCATCTCTTCCAAAAAACGTCCTGGTTCTTTCCATGTACACTTGCTATGTGACTTGCTGGATCAACAATAGCCAGTTAGGCAATTGGATCAACATTATCTAACTGGCTATACTTGTAATCTTATTGGTTGGTCATAGTTTTGTCCCACATTGTATCCACCTCATAATTTTACTCTATAAGACTTCCTTTGGAAAGTAGGATCTGCAGCAACCCACTTGGGTCCCCTCCTGTCTCTCTTAGAAGCTGACTCCCAATAAAATTTTCTACTCTTAACCTCTGTTGGTTCTTAAAATTCATTCTTCTATTTGAGAGAACATGAAAAGAATATCAGACATCTAGCAGATTGGGAGTTACACTTATTTCCCCAATATAATTTGAAGGTCCTATCTTCCTTCCTTCCTTCCTTCCTTCCTTCCTTCCTTCCTTCCTTCCTTCCTTCCTTCCCTCCATTAAGCATTTGTGGATTCCTAGTTGTGCCAGACTATAGGCTTGGAACTGGGGAGTCCAAGAGGAGCAAGACAGTTTCTTCTCTGAAAGAACACAGCAGAGGAAACAGATGCATCTAGAAGTCAAAGTAGACACCATGATGTGGCATCACAGAGGAAGGAAGGACATTTACCTGGACTTTGAAGAGAAAGCAGCATCACCTAGCAAAGAAAATGGAGATGAGAAGGGCATTGTAGGTAGAGGGAGTAAAAGCATAAACTGTTGCTGGGGAGCGGATGGGGAGAAGTCCTGGTGAGAGCACACAGGCAGGACCTTGCTCAAGGAGAGTGCCGGAGGCAGTGCCAGGCAGCCTGGAAAGTGATGGAGGCCCCTGAAGAGTTTTCAGCAGGAAAGTGGCAGGATTAGAAGAAGGGTCATGGTAAGAAGGGCCATTCGGAGACCATCATGTGGGGGGTGGTTAGGACAAGATGAGACAGGAGGCACGAGGACCAGTTAGAGGCTATTGCCACAGTCTAGACCCAAGATGACAAAGAAAAGTCTGAGGCAATGCTGATGTTGAGGAGAGAGCTATTGCACAAAGGAAGACAGAATTGATAAGACTTGGCAGTGGAGGCGTATGCATTGGGCAATGCAAGCGAATACCTGTGAAGCAGAAGCCTCCACTTAATTCCTTCCCAAATAATGTGTCCTTACAGTCATTTTCTCCCAGACGATGTGTTTGTATTTGTATTTGTATTCATATTCGTGTTCGTATGTCATCTCCTTCTGAAACTGCTTTCTCAAGAATAACTCTCTTTCTTCCCAGTTTTAATAGGTAGCAGTTGCCTCTGTTTCTCGGGCTCTGATTCCTCTGTAACCAGGGTCTCAGGGGGAAACAGCCATGTGTGCCTGTGAGGACTCTCCTTGCTCATCTCTCATGATGCACCATCGGGCACCTAGCAAGCGGAGTCAGTCTGTCTTTCTCTGGGAACTGAAAATTGGAACAAAGAATATAGCTGCTGTGGTTTTCAAAACAGATGGAAGCCAGGCAGCTGCCGAGTCTGGTTCCAGTTGCTGTTTTCTGAGAAGCAGGAAAAGCTGAGTTTCAGTAAATGAGAACAATGAAGTATGGGCTCCGAGAGAAACAGAAAAGAGTAGAGGACCATGTGTGTTCCCTGCAGTACCTGGAGCCCTGGCGCCCACATTATCCTGAGGCCACAATGTGATTCTGAGATAGGAGGTAGAGCAAAGACAAACAGAAAGCCATGGGGCAAGAATCGGGAGCCAGACAGCAAGGACGAGCATGTCCAAATGTGGGGAAACCAACAGATAAAGGTCACGCTGGACCCCAGGACCCTCACGCATAAGCAAAAGCCAAAGTGCAGGACCCTGGTCTGTGGGCTTATTCGAACTGCAATTTTGTCGTGGCCCAGCCCACCCTCACCTCCCACCCCCATGGGCTGAGGGTACCAAGACATTTCCCCTAAAAACCTTGCATGGTCCCAAACTCCCCCTCCCGATGAGTGGACTGAGTCACGTATCTCACTGGGCCTTGCTTTCTTTCAGTCCCCAACTACGGCCCCTTCTACAATCCCAGGACCTTAAGGAAACAAGTACCTGCCCCTACTGGGGCTCTTAGCGCTTTTCTTTGGCCTGCTCCCGCTCTGTGGAGCATAATTTCAGCTCTTTCCCTTTTAGTCAGTCTTATTCTTGTCCCTGCTTCTGAGTGTCCTGCTCTGTTCTTTGTCGGAGATACCAAGAACCTGGAAACGACTTGCCCGAGACCTCCCGTCTGCTGACAGCGCTGCCCCTTGGTACTCAGCCACTTTAGCTCCAGCATATATAACTTTTATAAATTTGTCTTTATAAAGGACTTTTATAAGAGAACTTCTGTAAATTTGTCTACAGATACCATTCCCCAGCTCACACATCAATGTAATTATGTTCTGGAAAATGGTAATGTGTGTTTGTGAAATTACCCTTCAATCATTTCCTTCTTTGTTTACTATCCCTGTTTGTTTTTAAAGTAAACTTTTACACCTGCCTGGCAAGCACAAGTTCCTTTCCACTTTGATTCCTGCTATCAATCAATCAATCAATCAATCAATAGACTTTTAAAATGAAGCATAACATACATACAACTGATACTCGATTTTTAAAGATTGGCTTGCAGCTATTTTTGAATTATTATTCAAAATTAAATATTAGACAAAGTAATTAGTTAAGTCCCCACAAACTTAGTGAAAATGCTGTCTCAGTGATGCTAGGTTTTGGGCCAATGGAGATAGATAAGACCTATGGGTCATGGGTAGATGGGAGTAGAGAGAGATATACAAACAATTTGAGCATCATTTGAAAATTCTAAAGTGGAAGCCTTTCTTTCTTTCTTTCTTTCTTTCTTTCTTTCTTTCTTTCTAGCAGAATATATTTATTGAGAGAAAGAAAGCTTCTGTCTGAGAGAGAGACAGAAGGGGTCCCGAGTGGGTCGCCAAAGACTCTGTCTTTTCTAGGGACTTTTACAGAGTAAAACCACGAGGTGAGATGGGTGGAAGCATTTCTTTGACAAATATTTATGTGGTGTCTGCTATGTGCTAGGCACTGTGAAAGATGCCAGAAAAGCTAGGCCTGGTGGTGCATGCCTGTAATCACAGCACTTGGGAGGCTGAGACAGGAGGATCACTGTGAGTTTGAAACCAGCCTGGGCTACACAGTGAGCTCAAAGCTAGCCTGAATGGCATAGCAAGACCCTGTCTCAAAAAGACAAGGGCTGGGGATTTAGCTCAGTGGTGTAAGTGCCTGCCTGGCAAGTGCGAGGTCCTGAGTTTGATTCCTGGTGCCAAAAAAAAAAAAAATGCCAGAAAGTCAGTCTCATGGAGCTAAGTGCTACTGGGAGTAGAACAACAGATGTGAGCCAGGCGTGGTGGTGCACACCTGTAATCCCAGCACTCGGGAGGCTGAGGCAGGAGGATCACTGCAAATTTGAGGCCAGCCTGGGTTACAAAGTGAGTTCAAGGCCAGTCTGAACTACATAGTGAGACATTGCCTCAAAAATACAAAAAAACAAAAAACAAACAAAAAGCCAAAAAACCAAACAACAACAACAACAGAGAGAGAGAGAGAGAGAGAGAGAGAGAGAGAGAGAGAGAGAGAGAGAGAAAGGTGGCCAAACCAGGAGAGATCAATTAATTTTACCCAGAGAGATCTGGAATAGAGAGCTAGAGTTCAAGCTGGGCTTAAAAGAAGTAGTAGAATTGCAGCAAACAAAGAAGGAACGAAAGGGCGTTTTATGTCTGAAAACCAGCATGAGTGATGGCTCAAGGACTTGCTTGGGGAGCTGGAAGACTCCTGTGGCCAGGGATGATTATGAGTTTAGGAAGCAGGACAGCGGCAAGAAACGAAGTCTTGAGTGTCGTGTAGGACAGAGATATGTCCTGTTCACCCAACATCCCTCTTCTCTCCACATTTTCTGGTCTCTGCAGTTGGAAGGAATCACATGAGTACTTTCACCAGTGGGCTGTGAGTGGAAGTCACATAGATCACCTCTGTGCTAAAGTGTAAAAGATAAAGCATCAGTAGCCCCTCGGCTTTCCGGTCTTCCTCTAGTGACCAAGAAGCCACAGGTCCCCAGGAGTCAGCTCCAAGACAGTGGCCCCTCATCAGTCAGGGTCCATGGGTGCTTATGGGGAGCACATGCATTGCATAGATGCCCTGGGCAAGAAATAAACTTTTGTTGTGTTAAGCCACTAGGATGTGGGAGTTAATCTGTCACTAGAGTATAATCTAGCCTACCTGGACTAATCCATTTGGCTAAGGAATTTGCAATTTACCCTGGAAGTAGATGGAAGCTTGGATTAGTCAATTTTGGGTGCCACAACAAAGCACCTCAGCGTAGGAGTGAGGCAGATATTTATTTCCTGCAGTTCTGGAAGTTGGAAGTCCAAAAGTGGGGTGCCAGCATGATGAGTTCTAATAAGATCCCTCTTCTAGGTTGCTGACTGCCACTTCTCATTGTACCTTCACTTCCTAGGTCTCTGGCCTCTTCTTATAAGGCACTAATCCGATTCAGGAGGGCTCCATCCTCATGACTAAATAAACGCTCAAAGGCCCCACTTCCACAGATCATCACATTGGGGTTAGTTAGAGGTTCAACACGAATTTGGGAGGAACACAGACATTCGGTGCATGGCAATGAATTTTAAGCAATTGCTTAACATCGCCAGATTTGTCAGACAGCTGCTGTCCAGAATGTCCCTGTCTACTTGTAGCAGCAGTGTCATTAACCATTGTCTGATCTTAGAAGGTCTTGTGCTTAAGTTCAGCTCCCACATTTTTGGTTACCCCTCCCTCCACCTCCTACCCCAGAGCTTCCTTGTCACCACTCCATGGGGTCCAGGGCTCCATGCCCTTGCTTTGGGTTTATAGGTTTTGTCAGGGACATCATCTGGATACACACCAGCTGGAGAGGAGGGACAGGTTCATGTCTTTTTTTTTTTTTTTTTTTTTGCGGCACCGGGGATTGAACTCACGACCTTGCGCTTGCCGGGCAGGCGCTTAGACCGCTGAGCTAGATCCCCAGCCCTTGGGACAGGTTCATGTCAAAGTCGTCTGGTGTGGCTGCGCACTTGTGGAGTGACGGAGACACCCAATGAGTCATCAGTGCTAATGGAGGGACGGAGTCCTCAGATTCCTACAGAGGGACAATGTGGAGACGAGTTTGGTGCAGGCAGTAGGGAGTTGTCTCTGGTTGTGGCTGTGAGACTGGTGACAGTGGCTCAGGCCTCATCTTGCCCCTGGGTGCTCACATAGCATCACTCAAAACCCTACTTGTCGGGCTCCATTCACCTCTTAAAACTGGGTTCTCTCTCTCTCTTTTTTTTTTTTTTTGTAAAGTGCTTTGGGTCAGCCTGCAGGCTGGCAGAGCGTTAGGGTTCTCCTTCTTCACTTTCTTCTGTGTCCTCAGGCCTCCTGATAGTTTTAAGAAAATCTCTCTCTCTCTCTCTCTCTCTCTCTCTCTCTCTCTCTCTCTCTCTCTCCCCCACCCTCTGTCTCTCAGCAGTACTATAGTACTTTCTTCTTTCTTCTAGTTCCTCCTTCTTTAGTATTTTTAACAGAAGACTTGATGACATATTAAATCTAGGGTCTTGATCATCACCAATTAGAACCAACCAATAAAAAAAGACATTTCAATTTCCCCTTCTTTAAGGAGAAAGGGAGATCAGCATTTAAACTGCACAATGTGTGAAGGCTGACCATGGCCGTGGGTAGGCAGGGAGAGGGGAGACTACAAATCAGGTAAATTTTGGCACCAAAGCACTGGCAGCCTTACATGATAAGCGATGTCAGTCACACGTGATAGCAAGACTTGGCTCCCTATGAAACAAGATTTTTTGCTCTGAAGGGCTTCATCAACTTTATAGTATTTATAAGGGGCTACCTTACCTTCTGGTTCCATTCTTATTTAAGTTCTTTCTCTCTCCTTCTCTCTTCTTCCAGTTCCCAGTGGTCCAAACCCTGTCTATTGGATTCCTCCCAGAGGAGGCAGACAATTATTTAAAACCAGAACTATGTCTTCTCCTAAGAGCCCATCCTTCACTTTATGATGGATCCCTGTTTCCCTTCCAGAACGGGGTTTGTGCTTTAACTTTGCACAACCAAAAGGCCTTTAGAAGGGTTTCCTCCCCAACACAAGAGCGATTTTTCTTCCAGGGCTCGTGGCAATGAGCATGCGTAGCAATATTTCTGTGTGTCCACAACAGATATTTTGTTTCTATTATTATCATTTTGGATAGATAACACATAGGCATAGTTTAAAATTTAAAAGCAACAATAGGATAGACACAAAAATCTTTCTGCCCTATCTACCTGACACCCGGGAATCTCCCGAGGGGTGACCAATATTACCAATTTCTTTTTTATCATTCCAAAGTATTTTATGCAAGAGCAAGAAAACATAGGTATCTCTTCCTTCACCTCTTTTTATTTGCAGCACTGGAGACTGAACCCAAGTGCATGCGACAGTGAACTATATCCCCAGCCTTTTTTATTCTTTATCTGAAACAAGATCTCGCTAAATTGCCCAGGCAAGACTCACATTTGGTATCTTCCTGCCTCAGTCTCCTTCAGTGTTAGGATTAGAAGTGTGCACCACTGAGCCTCACTCTTTCTTTTTATTTTTAACATACATGCTGGTATGTCATTGTACCTCGTTTTTCATTTAAACTTAGAGATAAATTTTGAGAATGACCCCATTTCACTACAGAAAGATTTTTTCCTACTTTTGTTTATAATGCAATGGTATTCCCATATAGGCATGTATCATAATTTACTTAAATAATTCCTTTTTAATGGAGATGTAGGTGATTTCCAATATTATGCTACACTAAGCCATGTTTAAATAACCTTTCAAATATGCAATTTTGACATGTTCGAGTGCTTCTGCACAAAAGGTTTCTGATTGCTGGGTCAAAAAGAATAAAAAAAGTTCCAATTTATGTTTAATGACTTTAAACCAATTTACACTGTCATCAGGCATTGAGAAGTTCTGATTTTCCGTACATTTCTAGAAAAATCTTTTTGCAGCCACGTGGGAGTTGACCGGAAGACACCTACGAGAGAGGTTGTGTGTTGCAGGTAAAGTGCGATGTAGAGATTCACTTTTTGTGGGTCAAAGAAGCTTTCTGGAGGGGTGAGTTTTTAATTGAGCCTTAAAGGATCAGGGGCTCACAAAACCAAACGGGCATGGTGGGGCTGTGCTGGTTTTTCTGGAGAGTTTAATCTGAAGAGTTAGAATTGTTTCTTTCCTTTTAAAAAATTGATATATATTTGCAATCCATGAAATTTACATTCTTTTGGGAGGATTGTGACATGTATATAGTAGTATATATATATATATATATATATATATATATATATAAAATATGTGTCTGTTAAAAAGTTTTTATCCTTTCTCCCCTTTTCCTGATCTCCTCCTCCTACTCCAAAAAGTCTGCCTTTCTTTTACTCTTTAATTTATAATTGAGTTTCTCAAATGAGAGAAATCATGTGAAATTTAACTCTATGTCTAACTTATTTCACTTAATTGAGCTCAAGATCCATCCATTTTCCTACAAATGACTTGAAGTCACTCTTCTTTGTGGCCAAATAAAATTCCTTCATATATATATGAGGTAATTTCTTTATTAAGTGATATATATAAGGAATTTTATTCCTTCTTTATTCTGTATTCATTTGTCCATCAATAATCATCTAGGCTGTTTCCAGAACTTAGCCATTGTGAATTAAACTACTATAAATATGAGGAGGGGCTGGGGATTTAGCTTGGTAGTTCAGCACCTGCCTGGTAAGCATGAGGTCTTGAGTTTGATTCCCAGTACTCAAAACAAAACAAAATATATATATATATACATATATATATATATATATCACTGTAGCATGATGTCTTTAGCTCTTTCAGGAATATACTAAGCAGAAAAAGAAAAAATATATCCAGCAGAGGTATAGCTGATTCTAATGGAACTTCGATTTTTAGTTTTTTGAGGAATCTCCATACTGCTTTCTGTAGCAGTTGTAGTAGTTTATATTCCCAACAACAATGCAGAGGGGTTCTTTTTTCACCACATATAAGAAAAGATAAGTTTTTTGAAGAAAAAGGTTGTATTGCTAAAGATGTACCTTGCAGAATTACCCATAAATGTTGAGGAATAGGAAAGTATTTGGTAAAGGTTAAATAATCATGTTATATGAACTCTGTGGAAAAGGGAAGATTATAATAATAATAACATCACCAATAAGAATAGTACTAATAGGGGTTACCATTTGTTAAGAGCTACTATGTGGTAGACACTAAATTAAATATTACACTTCTTTTTTTAGTATTGGGGAGTAAACCCAGCACAACACACATGCATTTTTAAAAACTCATTTAGTTCTTATACTAACTCTCTGCATTATAATTTCCAGTTTGCCAATTAGAGAACCAAGGCTCAAAGATGACAAGGAATTTGCAAAGCCAGAATGCCAGAAAGATGTGTGATCCCCAGAATTAGAGAAAACAATCCTAAAATTCATCTGGACCCAGAAGAGACCTAGAATAGCAAAGGCAATCCTGGGCAACAAAGGCAAGGCAAGGCAAGGGGCATCACAATCCCTGACTTGAAATTATACTGCAAAGCTACTGTGATAAAAACAGCATGATACTGGCAAAACAAAACCACAGACTCGAAGATCAATGGAACAGATTAGAAGACACAAACACAACTATGAAGACACTCAGCCACCTTATATTTGACAAAGGGGCTAACCATGTTCACTGGAAGAAAAAGAGCCTCTTTAATAAATGGTGCTAGAAAAACTGGCTCTGCACATGCCCAAGATTAAAGTTGGACCCATATCTGTCACCATGCACTAAACTAAATTTGGAATGGATCAAAGATCTAAATATTAAAACAGAAACATTAAATCTGCTGCTAGATAGAGTAGGTAAAACTCTTGAAGACACTGGTGAAGGCAAAGACTTTATGAATAAAACCCTGATTGTACAGGAACTGTCACAAAGAATCAACAACTGGGATCTCATCTCACTAAGAAGCTTTTGCACAGCAAGAAAAACCACCAACAGAGTGAGATAACCCATAATGTGGGAGAAAATGTTTGCCACCTGTTCCTCAGACAAAGGATTATTGTCATGAACATATAAAGAACTCAAAAAAATCAGTCCTCCCAGATTTAAAGACCCAGTCCAAAAATGGCCATCTGAGATGAATATGCATTTCTCAGATGGAGAAATACAAACAGCAAATAAATATATGCAAAAATGTTCAACACCACTGGTCATTCAAGAGATGCAAATTAAAACAACACTGAGATTCCACCTCACCCCAGAAAGAACGGCTATTATCAAGACGTCAAGCAATAACAAATGCTGGAGGGGATGTGGGGGAAAAGGAACCCTTTTCCACTGTTGGTATGAGTGTAGACTAGTACAATCACTGTGGAAATCAGTGTAGAGACTCCTCAAAGAACCAGGATTTGAGGTCCCATCTGACCCAGCTGTTCCCCTTCAGGTATCTTCCCAGAAGAATTAAAAACATTGCACACAGCAACATATGTCCACCTACGTTCGTAGCAGCACAATTTGTAATAACTACATCTTGGAAACAACCTAAATGCCCATCGACTGAGGAATGGATAAAAAAGATGTGGTACTTTTAAACAATGGAATACTACTCAGTCATAAAGAAGGACAAACTTGAGACTTTTATAGGTAAATGGATACAACTTGAGGCCATACTCATAAGTGAAATAAATCAGACATGCATGTGTAAACATGGTATTGTCTTACTAGTGTGAGAGGCTGAAAGATAGATATATATATATATATAGTTAAGATGGTTTTACTACTGATTTCTCTGAGTTCACTGAAGAGAAGAGTTTGTGATGGTACTGTTTGGACAATGGAATACAGATTTCTTGTGCGCTGGGTGACTGATTTGGGGATGGCAATGCGCAAGGTATGTATCGTTGTTGTCCCCTGATTGTTGTATTTTGAAATTTTACTTTTTTTCTTTTTTCTCTTTGAAATAAAATGGATTTGGAAAAAAAGAAAAAAAAAAAAGATGTGTGATTGGGCAGCCGGCCCCTCTGCAGCCAAAGCCTCTGCCTTCCATTAGCTCAAGGATCTGTCGGTCACTCTGAGGGAGGTGCTGCAGGAGTGGAAGTGATTCCTGAGGCTTAGGCTGAATGACTTGTTCACAAAAACAGACAGGGGATCTTGCAACCGAGGGAAATGTTTGCTAAATGACATAAGGAGAAGAAAAAAGCTGTGTGTAATTATTTGCATGTGATAACAACTACAGTATATAAAAATAGAAATAATCTATGGATATGTTGAATTTGCTGATTCTACAATCTAGAATTCAGCAGCAGTACTGGGTTTAAGGATTCTTATTGTTGACAGTCTTATATAGGAGCTATGTGCTGATTTTAGGAAACTTGGAGGCAGATGTGTATTTAATTTAAAGATAAAATCTCTTTTAAAGACACTTGATAAGTTATTGTATTTTTTTAAATATAAAACTTGAAAAAATCCAAGGATGATATCCGATACAAACCTAGGAGGCTAAGGAAGCAAATGTTTTGAGAAGGTATCCTAGCCTCACTAATTAATGTAAATTGATATCAATGTCTAGCCTAGTCACTAAAAGGCTACGCCAGTCATTGGATTTCGGTGGTGATTGTTTTTAAAGGTTACACCGGACCAACTCCAATTTTTTTTTCTTTCTTGTTTGTTTGTTTTGTTTTGTTTTCTCTTCATAGCAGTACAACTGAGCATAATTGGGGGAATAAAAGCCCTATATTTGCCTCGAATAGTGAAAGTATATCAGTAGGGTGTTTCCACAGTGTTAAGATTCCTTCATATGATCGTTTTTCACCTAGCTCTCATGTTAGTTTTAATTCATTCTATCCATCCATCCATCCATCCATCCAATCAACACTTTACCAGTCTCCTATATGCCCCAAGTTCTTGCTGGAAGCCTAATAGTGAGCAAGACTTTGTCCCTGCTCATGAGGTGTTCACTAGTAGAGATGGAAACATAAACAGATAACTAGAACACCATGTGATCATTCAACTGAATTACCAATTTAATTCCATGTGTGTTAAGGACCTGCTGTGTCCAGGGCACTTTCATAGAGAGTAGAGAGACATCTCTATCCCCATCTCTGAAGAGCTCACAGCCTGGTAGAGGAAATAGAAAGCCAATCAGCAAACACCCATCACTTACAGAGGAATTAAGTAAAGGTCCAGGATAAAGAATTCTAGGATAGGGAGCCCATCTAGGCAGAATGATGCAGGCAGTGTTACGATTTAGGCTTGTCAGAGGGGACACACAGAAACAGCTAATATAATCTGCCCTGGAAGGAATCGGGGAAGGCTTTCCAAAGAGGATCCCCACTAAATGCATCTGAAAAATAGGTAAGAGTCCTGGGCCAGGGATATAGCTCAGCGGCACAGTTCCTGCCTGGCAAGTGTGAGGTCCAGAGTTCAATTCCCAGTACCATTAAAAAAAAATGTGCAATGAGGGAGAGTGTCATGCTGGGCAATTGCAAGCGAGAGAACTGGGGTACAGAGGCTTAGAGGTGTCCAGGTGACAGGACCCATGTCCTGCCAGGGGACTGGCAGGTGATGCAGTGGCATAAGAGTACAGAGTTCAGGTAGGAAGGGGATGAGATGAGACTAGAGAGATAAAGCAATGCCAGTCAGTGTGTAGCCACCAATGCCAGCCTAAAAAGTTTGGAGTTTGTCTGGAGAGGGATAAAATACAGTTTACCAACGCCCAGCCCTGGGCACATGTGGTTCTCAGAGCCTTTCATGAATTCCCACAAAGCTAGACTGTGCCGATTATATTTCAGGCCATGATCAAACCGCACACTTTAAAAGAAGTGTCACAGGTCACACGCTGAAGATTTAAGATTTCCTGTTTCAGTTCTAAGGAACAATACGTTTGACCGTCCCGCTGGGTCCTTCATCTTTTGCTGTCTGAAGGATGCTTTCTCATGCATAAAGAGGGGCATGCAAGCATCTGGAGACAAGAAAGGGTGGTCAGAGGCCCTAAGGGGAGATATACGCACATTTTGATGCAAGATTCCTTGGCAAATGGGACCTCGGCAAATGGCTGTGTGATAAACTGAATACAGGGCTGTGCTAAGCAGAGAGGGAGTGGGATAGCTCTGAGCCCCTGGCTGTCACCTGTCTTGAGGTCAAAGCTGCAGAAGGGCACCAGAGAAAGAGTGCAGTTTACCACTCCAGGTTACATTCTTGGTGTGGGCAGTGGTCTGACCTCTTCCCAGTTGGGGCTTCTTCAGCCTGGGAGTTTGGGGAACATTCAGGAGGAGAGGGAGAACGCAGGGAAATGCTGTGCTCCTTTGCTAATCAGTTACTGTGTTTCTCAAAACTATGGTTTGCATTTGAGAAAAAAATTTTATTAATAAAGTGATGTTATCTGTATTTTAAGTTTTTGAAGATGTTCTTACCTAGAGTGACTTGCCTTAAGGGCTAAGGAACTGAAGGACAGTTTTGGACCTTATGAGACAGATGCTCTTGGGTTCTCCTTGGGGCTGGGGCCAGTGCCACACAGCACCCCTGGTGCGATAAGCCAGATGTGATCTCCCTTAGGCAGTTACTTCCAGCATCCCAGTTTGCAGATGAGACTGGAGAGTCCGAGGAGTGAGTGACTTGCTGGGTAGATGCAGGGCAGGGAGTGGGAGTGGGGTGTCCTAATTCCTTGGGTTCTGTGGACTCCATCAAATTGAGAGGAGAAAAAAAAAGGAAAGAAAAGAGAGAGAAACAGGAAAAAGAAACGGAAGCATGGAAGAAAAGAGAGAAAGAAAGGAGGAGGAAAGTAGTGAGGGATGAGGACAGAGGAGGAGCGAGATCAACTTTTGACTAAAAGTCTTAATCCTAACAACTGTTTTTTTTCTTTAAGATTTTTTTTTCAAATTCCAAAGAGCGCAAGGCATTGCCAGCCTGACTGTGTGTTTCAGCTCTAAGACACAGCACCACATTTGAAAAGCCCATTGTTCTGCTGGGTGATAATACAACTGTAAATGGTTTGGTCCAGTGTGCAAAGGGCCACCCCTCCCCCACACTGGTGACCTGCCGGGACAGCTGAATAAATGCCTTCTGGCACACTGGGCCTAGAAGAGTGGGGCTGGCCTTTCAGAAACAGCTGGCCTGATTCATCTAGAACAAAAGCCAGCTCTTCCTGCTAAATCCCTGGCAGGCACGGTCTGTGAGGCCAGCCGACCCCGTGGCCTATGTTGGGACACGTCTTCTTGACCAGGGTCCAGCAGTGTCAGTCTCCTGCCTTTGACAGTTTCCCACTGCCCACGCTCCCAGCCTAGCATGCTTTCAGCCCCCAACTGGAGGCAGTGGCTTCGGAGGAAATCTAGGTTCTAGCTCCCATCTGCCATTTCCCAGCTGTACAATGGAAACAAGTGATTTCACCTCGCTGAGCCTCTTTCTGTATCTATGCAGTGAAAGTGAGATTAATTACGATCTCAGCAACTTGCTGTTAGACTTGAAGGAGATACTGCCAAGAGCTGGCACCCATGAACCCTGTTGTCCTCCTGTTTCCCTAAGCTTGATGCATCTTGCTGTCTGATTCAAGCCACAACTCCACCCGTGGACTCACTCACTTTAGACCCTGTGCGCTGTTACCGAGGGAGCTCCACTAATGATCGCGTCTCCTGCTCCCAGAGCCCTTCCCTGCCTCAGACCTTGATGTGGATAATTTTATTTAATCTCCCCACAGCTCTTGGATTGGACACTATTATCGAATGAAGAAAGCAAGGCACAGAGAGGCTGAGTGACTTGGAGCTTGCACCTCCCAGTGCAAAAATAACACTGCTACAATGATTTTTTTCTGGGGAGTGGGTGTGCTTTTAAGGGATTTTATAAATTACTTTGTATTTCTAAAGCTTGGAAATGTATAACCTTCTAAAAAAAGTACTTCTACAATTCTTAAACAACTCCAGATATTCTCTGTATAAAGAAATAGTAAGTAGGGAACGGGATGTAGCTAATGGTAGAGCACAATGCTTAGCATATGTGAGGTCCTGGATTCAGTCCCCAGCACTGTGTGTACCTGTACACAAACACACATACACACACATGCTTACACTCACACACACACACACACACACAAATAACAGTAAGTTGTTATCAGTTATTATCTGAAGTGAACAGGGAGTTGGCCTAACATTACTAAGATGAAATAATTCATGATCCTGAACAGGAGGCACGGACAACACCTGACCTTGCTCTTGGTCTCCTTTTACCTTGGCTGTAGAAAGAATCTGTGCTTTAGACACAGAGTGGAATTCAAATCCTATTCTACCTCTCAACCTACTATGCAAGTGTAGGGAGGCTACTCATCTTTTCTGAGCCTGCTTACTGAGTTGAGGCATTGAAGATAACAATTCCTAACTTAGCTCTTAGGAATAAAGTAATAAAGTGGCCAGCATATAGTAAGCACTCAAAGAATGGTCATTGTAATTGTGCTTTTAGTTATTATTATGACAAATGCCACTGTCACAGGGCTACTTGTGTGGAGCTGGGAGCAGCAGTGGCAGGCCCAGCAGAAGGAAGAGAATCAGCTGGCGTTTGGGGTCTTTCCTTGAAAATTTAGCCTGGGAGGCTGGTTGGCTGGGAAATCCTCTGCTAAGTACCAGAGTGAGTGGCCCTTGCTGGTGCCAGAATTCTGCAGCATCTCATTGGCATTTATGGGCAGAATTATGAAATCGTGTCTGCTAAGTATTCAGTGATATGGCAAGCCATAAACGCTGGGTTTTAGGATTGAGTTATAGGAAACTTATAGTGGTTATAGGGAACCTATAGCTTTTTGGTTTGTTTTGTTTTTTGAGACAGCATCTCACTGTGTAATTCAGGCTGACCTTGAGTTCACTATGTAGCCCAGGCTGGCCTTGAATGCCCATCAATCCTTCTGCCTCACCCTCTTGAGTGCTGGGATTACAGGCATGTCTTGAGTGCTGGGATTATAGGCATGTACCACCGTGCCTGGCTTGGAACTTACAATTTTAAATTCTCCTTAAAATAATGAGACCAGGGGTGGAGCTCTGTGGTAGAATATGTACTTAGTATGTGCAAGGTCCTAGATCTAAGCCTTAGCACTCCAAAGTAAAAAATAAAAAATAAAATCATACAGCAAACACATTCCTGCCCTGAGCACTTGGAAAATGTTTAGATTGGCAGCTCTCGCAACCCTTTCTAGGTCTTCCTAATGTATTGAAAACACTCTATCTGGCCAAACCCACCTAGTTCACCAATTAATCCAATTAAAAAGTTGCTAAGCATCTTTTCTGTGCCAGGGACTATGTGACAATGGAGTCACATTTGAAAAACCAAACCAACACACTTTCTCCTTCCACTGAGCCCCCAGTCTGATGAACAACAGGTTCATAAACAGATAATCTGACCGTAGAGAGTCAAGTGGGTGAATCCAGGGTAGTGGGCAGGATGTGTTGGGAAATGGAGCAGGGGCACTGGAAGCTCTGACTCAGAAGTTTTGTTGATTTCTGTGGTGTAAATATTCTCACCCTGGCTACCAGCATAATGTCATGGAATGCGTAGTGGGGGTGGGGGGGGGATGTGCAATAGCACACAATCACATAGTATTTCTATCATATAGAAAAACAGCTAGAGTAACTTTAAGAGCACAGATAGCAATGGAGTATAGTCAAATAATTAGGAAGTAATAAGTTTTGAAAGTTTATTACCTTATAATGTATGCAGTTATAAGGTTATACAAATCGCTACTGAAGACCGTTTAACAGCTGGTTGTAAACATTCTGAGGCAGAGCACACTCATTCCCTGTTTCCAGTCTGCCTTCCCCCAGCCTCCACACCTGGGCTTACTCTGTTCCAGGGTGGAAGACTCTGCTCCCTTCCTCCCCTCTATTTTCAGTCTCTTCACCCTTTCAAGGCCTTCTGCCTGGTGAGCATTTTTTCTGCCATCTCCTCCTTCTTTTCTCAGGGAACCACACCCCTCCACCCACAGGTGACAGTGGGCACAGCTAGGTGTGGGCAGTGTGACCCTGCCACTCTGGCTGGAGTGTGCTGAATAAAGGGAAGACAGTTAGATGTAGATCGCAAGTAAAAACTCCAACTCGCTGCTGGAAATGCCATTTTGGGAAAGTAGAAATGCTTGTGTGATACAAAGCTGAGGAATAAAGAACTGGGCAGAGATGAAAGACGGGGTGAGAGCACTTCCTGGGATCCATTCAGTACTGAAGTCCTACTTGTGGTCTGACCCTGACACCCAGTTACATCTTTGCCCTAGGGATCCATGGAACATTCCAGGACCTCCTGAGAGCACTCCCTTAAGTAATTCCTTGCCCAAAACCTCTGTCTTGTGATCTGCTTCTTAAAGCCTACTGTAAGGGATTCCATGCACAACAAATATGTATTATGATAACTTATTTTCTGAAGCTAGCTCCAGGAAAGCTAGCTCCAACCAGAAGAGCCCAACTGACCCAGAAATGTTCCTTGGCCAATCCAAGCTTCTCCTCTGTGAATCTCCACACTCATTTAGTCATTAAACAAGTATCTCACTGACTGTCTCATGAACGTGATGGAAGAGAGCTGCCTCTGTATAGCATCTGTGGCCTTCAGAGGTCACCAGTCCTCACAGGCCCAGTTAGGTAGCCAGAATTATCATATCCAAGCTCCCATTCCAAATTCTGATAATCCATGTTGGCTCAGGTGTCTACTCTTAATTCTGTCAACTCGGTTTGGGGGCAGAGGGTTATAACACAAACATGGGTAGGAGGAGGCATTCTGGAGGACAGAGGGGGCACCCTCGGTTGTCTGTTCCCATGCATGGCCTTCCTTTCTTTCATCTGCACTCAGTGACGGAGGTAGTCTTCTGGCAAAAGAATGACAGGTTGAAGTTGTTCCATCAGCGGAGATCCACATCAACAAGACGTTTGCTCTAAGGGGTGAATCTAGGACAAATAGACCAGACTGATGCTCAGAACCAAGAAGTCTAGAAGGAAGACAAGGAATAAAGGAATGAGGACAGGCCACAAAGGCCAAGGTGACTTCTAGACACCCATGGATGGCAGACTTGACCCTGAAAGAGCAGGCTGAGACATAGCCTGAGTAGCTGTGAAACACACATGTTAATGCATAAGAATGTGCATGGATCTGCCACACAAGGATTAGCTATCATCAGCCTCATCCTCATCATTGTAAACATTTCTGGTGATAACCTGTGCCTGTGTACCTCCCCAGCCACCAAATGGAGTAACAGTGTTATGGGTATAAGCCCCTCTGTTCTGTCGGCCTCAGTTTCCCCACCTCTAAGATGAGGAGGTGGGCCAGGTGATCTCCGGTGTTTGCTCCATCCCGATATGATATTTTCCTGCTCTGTGGAGACACAGATTCAGAGGTTCCCCTCCCTTGTCTGAGAGAAGTTGCTGGGGTTGGAAATGATAGGTTAGATAGTTCTAAGGCACAGGAATCCGGAGCTTGTAATCAAAGAGTTCGGTGCCAAACAGCCTGTGGTTTTGCCTTTCCCCCTGCCAGTCCCACAGGCAGCTTCTAGGGAAATCACAGTGGCAGAGAGTGGGTGTGAGCCTTTCTTGGGGTGGGCACTCTGCTTCCGTTCTCAGAAAAACTGGAACTGAGGCGGTTTTCCAAGATAGGAAGGATGGCAGAGTGTGACATAGGCTACCGAACGAAGGAGAAAGGGCCAAGGACTCCGGCATGGAGCACCAGGCAGGCTGTATCACTTGTGTGCATCCAGAGAGCCGCTTAACCATTTCTGTGGCTTAGCCTGCTCATCTGAAAAATGCACAGTAATGCCTGCTGTGGGAGGTAGAGAAGGGAAGTGAGAATAAAGTTGGTAATGCAGGGAAGTCCGGACAATGGTGTGAGGCACTGGAGAAATGGTTCCTGCGATCACTGCTGTTGGAAAAATGGAGGTGGGTGGGAGGAAGGGCCAGGATGGGATGCCTCAGACCCTGTGGCTCCCCTGTCTGCTGCTCAATGAAAAAAGCAGGCGGCCAGTTCTGTGTTTCTGATTTCTCTGCTATTTAAACAACATCAGCCTTTCCTGCTCCGATCCCTGGCACCCAGCAGTTATTGACTTTGGTAGATTTTACTTTGTGTTGGAGACAGCTTTACTCTGGCTGAACATGGGGCTGCCGCCGCCGCCTAGGCTGGGAATGGACACCTCGGGCATCTGCTCCAGGCCCCCACCAAGTACACAAGTTCTCTAAATGG